>JBBPNB010000410.1:0-19457 GCA_038090635.1 Rubroboletus satanas
AGGAAACAAGATAGTACTCACTATCATCTATGTCAACAACACATTATTCTGCAGATCCAACAAGAGCCTAGTCGAAAGACTTAAGGCTGCTCTTATGAAAAAGTGGGAATGTCAAGATCTCGGAGAATCACACAAATTCCTCTGAATGAATATCCCTCAAGAAGGTCACTGGACTTACATTGACCAGTGGCAATACCTCAACAAAGTCTTAGAGTGCTATGGAATGATCAACACTAAGCCAGCTCAGACTCCTCTACCTTAGGAATACTACCCAGAGAAGAACGACCTTCTGGTCAATTCAGAACTCTGGACTCAGTTCCAAACCATGATTGGGTCATTATTGTACTGTATCTCATGATTGGGACTAGGCCTGATATCACCTATGCTGTCACTCAGTTGGCCTGCCAATCAGCAAACCTGATACAGGATCACCTTGACAAGACCCTGTACATATGCTGGTACCTACTTGGTACTTCAGATTACTCACTTGTCTATGATGGTGAATCCAGCAAAGGCTTGATCTTCTGTACTGACTCTGACTGGGGTCAAGATAAAATAACCAGTCACTTGCAAACAGGTTTTTACCTGAAATTAGCGAATGAAGTGTTCTTGTGGAACTCGCATCTTCAAAAGACCACATCCCTGTCCTCTACTGAGGCAGAATACATGGCTTTGAGTGACTATTCTCACCAAGTTGTATGAATCAAGCAGATGCTTGAGAAACTTGGGCTGAAGCTCAATCCTATTTCCATCTGCAGTGATAACCAGGGCTCCCTATTCATAGCAGAGAATCTGGTCACTGAGAAGTGTTCAAAACACATCCACATCAAGTACCATTATGTACATAATGCTGTGATGACCTCTAAACAGGTCGAGTTGTTTCTTTATCTCTGGAGATGACAATCCAGCAGATATGTTTACTAAAAACCTCAGATATGTCAAGTTCGAGAAGTTCAGACCTCCACTTGGACTTCAGTTCAAGAATCTTGCCTTTCATTGATTGTGTGATTGATAGTAGTGTACATTTGGTCTTACCTTACTATGGTACATTAGACCAGGAGGAGTGTTGAATGTTAGGAGTACAATACCTATATTAGTATGAGTAGTTTACATGCTCTGATGTATTTACCTTCAGACTCAGCTAGTCTGAGTTCTAATTGATCTTGCACTTGAACCACTACATTCTACCACACTGCTTACTAAACCACAGGTGAGTATCACCATGTGTGACTCTGTCAATACATGCACTCCTCAACAGAAGGGACTTCCCAGGGATTTTCCTGAGATACCCCATGGACTCTATATCTAGTATTTCCAATGCTCTCTTATCTCACATATGGACAAATCTCACTTTAGCATCATTCTGCCACATGATGGCTCATGTTCCCCTCACCCAGACAGATCTAGATCCTGATCAGATCTCATCCAATTAGTGCTGTCCCAATATAGATAGTAGCAACCTCCTCTAAACTACCTAGTTAGTGTTTAAGTTCAGATCCTGCTGTATGCTTCTCTTCCTTAATCTTGATCTATGCCATTCTCCATGATAACCTCAATTCACTGCAAAGCTTGATTGCCCATTGCTTCTACCAGCATTCTTCTCAGTTCTCTTATCAACGTGTCTAGTGGTCCTAAGCTCTAGGGAGGTTAACTCTAAACCTTCGAGCCTAGGCACTTGTTCAGCAAGGGTACTGTCCCCCTGACATTATATCACCTGTTGGGAGCCAGCATGCTCAGCCTTCTGGTGAAGAGCCTCTCTGTACACAGATTGCTATGTACTCGGTCACATGTATATGCTAGGCTTGTGTAGGCACTCCAGAGGGAGAAGGCTAGTGCACAAGACCTCCACTGGTCACTACTCTTGAGTATCCAGTGCTGTCCTCATTGGGGTTCCCATTCTCTGCTGTTGATATGTGTTGAAGACCCAACCCCTTCAATACTTGTTCCTCAATCCAATAGAGGACTTTGTCAGAACACCACTGGTTCGAGTTTGTTATGGACTCATGTAACAACTATTTCAGCCTGTCATCAGAGAAGGGGCTGCTGGGCTTGGAGGAAGCTTTGAATCTGACATGGAGGGGGTGGGGCTAATGCTGGCACTCTCCAAGTCTGTTAAAATGATAAATATGTTGATTCATTAGTGAACTGCCAGAAACTACATACCTATATCTTCACAGGCTTGCTCACTGGTCAACTCAATGTCAAATGATACAGCAATCAATGTGTGTTCATTCTTCACTACCATCTCATCACACAATACCATCTGACTCTTGATTGCACAAATGGCAATGTTGCAGTATTCATGAGCACTGTTGATAGTTTGCTGGTACCTTCCTTTTTCAATCTTCTGGATGGGTTGAGTGTAATGCAAAGACACAGTGCCCCAAGCTGTATCAGAGAAACTGGCCTCAGACTTCTTCATTCTGAGCTCTTTAACTCCTGTATGATAAAGAGATAATTCATGCTTGACCTAAATAATCAATTATATAAGATGCTATGACTCAGACTTGGATAGTGTCAACTTGAATGAAAATGTACTGCTGTCACAGCCAACACAAGTGCACCAAATGGCATTGCCTTGTCAATGACACTGTGGAAAATGTCATTATTGACTTGTGCAATGTCCCTGAGATGAGCTGAAAAGGCTTGGAGAATAAGAGAAGATAAGAAAGACTTTAAGGCCTGAAATAAAAGTCAGGTTGACAACTAGCCCTGAGAATACATATCATCATACCTTGTAGGAGTCCCTGGCAATGTAAACAATCTCACCATACATGAAAGGGAGGCCAGAACCCAGTGCAAACTCAACATAGGCTTGATGTTCTTCAGGGGCTTTGTATTTTCTGTCGGATGCCCACACTGCCTCAATGGCATCCAAGCCTGCCTTGCCAATGTGTGCATGCCACTCATATATCTTTTGTATACACTAGGTGAAGCATTTCCCTAAGTGTTGTGAAGTCAATCAAGCTGAAAACCTAAAATGCAAAAAGTAAAATTATCAATTGAAAGAGGTTGTCATCATTGTCAAATTTATGGAGCCAGTTCTGCATGACAACATTCCAAAAATTTTGGACCTTGACTATAAATCTGTCCAGCATGATCCAAGGGTTCTTGAGAGTGCCGAAATAGAGCCAAAGCAATGGGATAAACACCTTGCTGAACATCCCAGATAAACCTTCAGGAAGGTTTTAATGGTGAGGGAAAGTCTTTGAAGTTGCATTTGCAATGGGAGTGCTGTTGTGAAGACAATCTTGAGGCACATTTGGTACAATCTTTGTCACCTAATAACAATTTTGTTAGTAAACTAAATATATTTTAAAACCATAGTATGCCATCTGTGAATGAGTGCCCATTGGGGATGATGCTCCCCCCATCTGAACGTGGATGGGCTTCCAGGTCTTTTCTTGCTTATCAGGCAGCCCACCAAACATAAAATCAGAGTTGGTCTGACTTTTCTGAACTCCACTGCTATGGTTCAATGGCCCTGCTTTGTACTTTGGCTCAGGCTGAGAGCTATTGTGGTCATGTTTACCTATCTTGTGCTGCATGTTGTTGAGGTAAGTTTTATTCAAACTACCAATCAACTTCTGCACTTTGGCCCTTTTGAGTGATGCTGTGGTCATGGCCTCTGAGTGCTTGGCAGCTGAGCCCCTATTTTACACATTTCTGTAAGTTCATATGAGCAATCCATGGCAGACAATACAGAAAGAAATACCTGATTGATTCTTCTGCCTTGCACTTGCCTGATTTGGTCATGATTGCTGGAGCAGCAGTCACTATGATAGTGTTTGTTGATTGTTATGATTCTCCCATATATGTGTTCCTTTTCTCTTTACTTAGGATCATACGGACTCCCTCTTGCTCTTCACACCTACTCCATCCTTCAATACCAAGACTTGCTCAAGTGTATGATCTCTACATCTTAAGTCTAATTCACTTCTCTGCCCTATTTTCTTGCCTACTTATGAAGTGTACACCTTTTGTCCACTTTGCTCAATTTCCCACACTTCTGCTTATTTTCCCATGGTGATGATCCTAATGTTCACACACTGTTCAGTTTTCCCATGGTTCGTTTCTTTGCCACAACTAACCCATTTGAGTTATTGTTGGCAGTACTTGTTGCACAAGTGCAGTATGGGGTAATACCCTTTACCATTTACTACTTACAGCTATCCTTAGACTTATCCCTCTGCCCAGCCTTGGTCTGTGCACTCAGGATCCTACATATATAAAGCAGTGCTTCTGTACTTGTACATACCTGTAAGGTAGTTCTATGTTTAATACACATGGTTTCTGTTATGACGCTGCCACTCTCAAGGCATATGCCAAGATAGATAACCATCAAAGAACTAGTAGCGAGCAATCAAAGAGATGCTCAAAGACTCTAGGAGACGAATACACCAAGAAAGAAGGTATATTGCATAGAATTAGCTGGGGAGCTAAGTTCTATGCTGGAGGATTTATATACTGGGAAAGCCGTGCTACGAGAGGAGAGAATCCCAAAAAGGGGAATGGCCTCATGGTATCCTGCAGGCACGGTAATGAGGAAGCCTCATGGTAAGGCTATACATAGCAGAGATGAATGAAGGCAGTGTCGGTCCTAAGAATAGGAAAGAAGAAGGACCAACCGTCTGGTAAGAATAGAGTTAGGTTTACACAGGAAAGTGCTGGAGAGATCTGGAGAGATCAACCAGGAAAGAGAAAGGTGGTCCATAGGGTTGGAATGCCCATCCACAATGGTAGGAAAGACAATGGAAAGAAACGGTAACCGCGGAGTGTAGGATAAGGATTAGAGAACAGAGCCAGACCATTGGTTTGTAACAGTTTCTAGTTGAGTCCACCAGTTAGCCTCTGACTGAGTCTAACTGAGATCCACAAGCCCCTATATCTATGGATAGTAGGGTAGTGAGACTCCAAGCATCAGTGTCTTAAGGACAGCTAAATAGGAGAGCGTTCACTTTGAGTAGGGACTTGGTCGCAGCCTCTCCCTGAGTTCACCATCTTTGTTGCATACCTATCTCCCTCCCCCTCTACATGTCCTTGACCTACACTTGAGTGGTTGCTCACTAGGCTCCATGTTACTAATGTAACATTGATCCTTGTAATCATGTGGCCTCAATACTTTGGCAGGATGCTTTGGACATTCTTTTTTTGAAAGATGGCACAGCGCACTCTATCTCCTCAGAGCCATTCTGAGCACCATTTATTGGTTCAGGCTCTGTACATGACAAGCTGGTGTCAGAGGAAAATTCAGCTGAAATGAATAAAGGTAAGTGTCATTGATAAGCTTATGAATTCAAATAAAAAAGCACTGATACTGTTACACAGGACCGCAACAATCTCGACTGCAGTGGTGTGCTGGGGAAGTCTCTGTTGGCTTGGAGAACGAGTGTTGAGAGGGCTGGTCTCAACATATATCACTAGGGGAGAATGGGAACTCCCAAGGTGACAGCACCGGATCCTCAAGAGCAGTGACCGGTGGAGGTCTAGTGCACTAGCCTTCTCCCTCTGGAGCGCCTACACTAGCCTGATGTATACGTGAGGCTATCCACATAGCACCTTGTGTATGAAGTGGTCCTTCACCAGGAGGACGAGCATGCTGGCTCCCAATGGGTGGTACTATGCCTAGGGGACGGTACCCTTCTAGGACAAAGGCTTAGGCACTAGGTGTTAACCTTAGGCTAAGACTGATTGCAAGATGCGGAGATACATAGAAGCAGAGATATAGAAGCGAAGTGGCAATCAGGCTTCGCAGCAATCAAAACTGTTATGGTGAATGGCATAGATCAAGATTAAGGAGAAGAGAAGTTCAGCTGAGTCTGAACTTAAATACTACTTAGGTAGTTTAGGGGAGGCCTTAACTACCTATATAGGGTGGCACTATATCAAGCGAGATCAGGATCAGGATCCAGATCTGTCTGGGTGAGGGGGACATGAGGCATTACCTAAGTACGGTAAGTGCTGAGGCGAGATGTGTCCACATAAGAAGTACAGTAATTGGAAATGAGATATAAAAGGAAATTAGAGGTGATCCCTGGGAATTCCCTGGGGAGTCCCATCATCGTTAGGTGCAACATAGTCCAAGCTCATGAACTTGTTCCACAGATCATCCGGCATAAGGTCCTTGTGTCCTAGGTCACACAACTCATTGAGGAGGTTCCTTCCAAGGGTACAGGAAGGTGAGTTGGGGTTGTTCCAAGGAAATAAGGTAGGGGATGGCATAGCTGTAACAGATACTTTGGGTCTGACTGTTACAATGCTACCACTCTCCTAGCGTAAACTAGGATAGGTAGTCTGAACGTGGAATGTAGCAGCAGGCACTTAGGAGTAGCCTGTAGTCTCTTAGAGATCCAGGAACTGGATACGCCAGAAAATATGCAATATATTGCATAGAACTAGCTGGGGAGCTTAGTTCTGCACTACTGGTCTTTATACTAGTACAGGTGTGCTACGAGGCCAGAGGATCCCTTAAGACAAATGGTCTGGAAACTGGTTGGCACGAAATAAGACTGGAGGCATGTGGAGATAAGAGATAAAGAAGAAAGTGTGGTGGTGGAATAGTAGTACTGGTTCTCATGTGAGACACGAGGTGAAATGGAGACCAGAATAATGGTACAGGCTACAAAGAAGAAGAATGTTAAATGATGATTCAAAGCATGGCAGTGCTGGCTGCTTAAGGTAACTGGGTATGGAGAAGCAGTAAGGAGGACAAAGGGGTAGGAGGAAACGTGAAAGAATAGTAATTATAAGGGGACTGTTGGGTTGTAACAATAGCCTCCTCATAAGGGGAAAGCATCCTGCTCCTCACAAACTCACCATAATCTCTAATCTCGATCAGGACCAGATTGATCTCCTTTGTTGATTTCATAGTTGTAGGAGTCTGCAGCATCCCACTCATCCCACTCTCCTCCAGGCTGGTGTCAGACCACACGGGGGCAGCGACCAATAAGGTGTCCCTGACATCCATAGGAGGAGCACCTTTGTTGAGGGCAATGAAGGATAGAATGTCCTGGGGCGAGTTGGTTACAAAAAGGGCAACAGGTGGTGGGGCAGGTGGAATGGATGTGCCCAGGGTTGTCACATCCAAAGCAGAGAACAGGAGTATCGGAGGTGATGACAAGGTTCTCATTGATATGGAGAGGGGAGCAGTCACAGTGAGAGATAGAGACAGGGGGGATAGTCTAAGCTCACTCCATGGCTCCTTGGATAATGGCATTGGATTGGAGAAAGCAGTTTTGGTGATGGAGGGTGTGCTGGCACAAAGGAGGCACTGCAACTTTGTCTGCAGGGCGAGTAAATTGATGGGTTGGTAGAGACATTGGGGTGGAATTATAGGAGGAGTTGGATCAATCTGAGAGGGGGGAACAAGGAGATTGTTGACTGTCGGTGACAAGTGGCTGATGTGAAGTTTTGGAACTTCCTGGTAGGAGACTGGCTGGGATTGGAGATGAGAGGGGTGTTACGACATTACCGCTCTCCTAGCATAATGCTAAGATAGATAGTCAACTGAGAACGTAACAGTAGGCACTCAGAAGTAGCCTATGGACTTAGAGAGGTCCAGCCAGGGTTATGCCAGAAGATATGCGGTATATTGTGTAGAACTAGCTGGGGAGCTAGGTTCTATGCCAGGGGTTTATATAGGTATAGAGTATGCTACTAGACAAGAGGATTCCCAATGGGGAAGAGCCTAGAGGAATACATGAGGCATAGCATGAGGAAAACATGAGGCAAGGCTATATTGGTTCCTAATGAATAGGAATGAAGGTGGAACTGACTGTATGGTACAAGAAAGAAGATTAGGTTTGATGGAAGAGAAGCAGTGTCAATCACAGAAATTAACACAGGAAGAGGAATAGTGGTCTGAAGTAGTGGAATACCTGTCCACGGGGCTAAACAAAGGGTTAATAGGGTTTATTGTAGAAGACGAAGGAAGAAATGAATAGTCGGATACGGGTCGAACCAATAGTTTGTAATGATAGTCCCATTATAAGGAGGGAGATACCATACTCCCTAGACTTCAACTAGAAGTCCCCATCGTAGGCATATTGGTCAGAGCTGTTGAGACTGTCTTGGAATGGACAATCTGAGGTGAGGTGACCAGGTTGTTGGCAGAGTGAACAACGATGATGGGGGCAGTCGTATTAAGGATGTCTGGGTGCAGCCTTTTGGCAGAAGGGACAATGGTAAGAAGGGCAATTGGGACAGAGGTGTCCAGCAGTTCTGCAGTTGTAACAGTGGATGGGTCTGCAAATGGTTGGGCCCAGAGGGAGGATGAAGGGGTCTAGGATTGACCTGGAAGGTTGTTCAGATGGGGGTGTTGAAGAGGTTAAGGAAGGGGTTGGAATAGAGTCCTTTTTCAATGGGGAAGGTGACAGCTGAGGGGGTAGGTTCTGGTCCGACGCCGGGTGGGACGTGTTCTGGGAGGGGAGGGATCATTGGTAATACATGTTTCGTTCAGCTAGGAAGAGGGTGGAGAGGAGAGGTTTGAGGATAGGTAGGAGGGTAGTTGGGTTAAGCTGGTCCATCATTGGCCCAAGACGTTCACAATAGAAGAGGTTGAGGGTTTGTTGTTGTGCTTCAGCAATTGATTGGGCGAGCACAGTGACATGCATGGTTTGTCCAGTGGGGGAGAGGTTTTCCTGGAGTTGTTGGAGGATGGTGGGGGTGTGGTATAACTGTCCCAGGTCGAGTAGGATGAGGTTATGGTGAGAGGCAATAGTGGCATCAAGTATACGAACAATGGAGGGTTCGTTGAGGATGGCGGCATAGAAGGTTCATCACTGGGGAGGGGGAAGACAATCAGAGTGGATGAGAATATGACAACGAGGGTTAGTGGGTGGGGAGCATGCAGAAGGCATGGGGATTGCCCAGCTAGAGGTGGTGATGGTTCTTATAAGCATTCAGGATATCAGGGGCATTTTCTAAACTTAGCTCGCCCTCCCAGGTTGCCTCAGATAAGGGGTATCCCTTCCATGCCACGAGGTAGCAGCGACGTCAGGCAGTGCCTTTGTGCTTGATGATGTGACTGACCTCGTATTCTTCTTCAGTGCCAGTGAGTTCTGGAGGGGGTCGAGGGAAATTAGGGCCGTGTTCGTCAGTTTCCTGGTAAGGAGTCAGGAGAGATGCATGAAAGACCAGGTGTATTTTCCAGAAGGATGGTAGGTTTAGCTCATACGCCACAGTGGAAATGACTTTGCTAATGGAAAAGGGGCTGTGGCATTTAGGAGAGGGTTTTCGATTGGATGATAGGGGAAGATTTGTGGCTTCCAGCCATACCTTCTGTCTGGGGGTAAAGGGGGTGAACTTAGCATGTCGCCGGTCAGCCATAACCTTCTGGGAATTGGTTAATGCCAATTTGGCTTCTTCTCGTGCAGAGGAGAGTTCGGAAAGTCGGTCCGCAAGATGAGGTGCAAAGGTCAGACCGATTTTAGGGTAGGCACAGGGTTGATATCCCATCATGAGGGAAAACAGAGATTGCTTGGTGGCAGAGTGAGTCATGGAGTTGTGGTGGAATTCTGCCATGGGAAGAAGATTGGTCCAGGATTCTGGTTTTTCCTGGCAGAAGAGGCAGAGATAAGTTTCTAGTTCTTGATTGACGCGCTCAGTTTCTCCATCCGTCTGAGGGTGGTAGGTGGTGGAGAGGGCAACATCGTAGTGGAGGAGTCTGGATAGTTCCAGGGCAAAGGTGGAGGCAAACTGAGGGCCTTGATCAGAGATGATGCAGTCATGAAGGCCAAAGCAAGGAAAGACATGACGAAAGAAAAGGTTGGCCACATTGGCCACCAACACCTTTTTGGAGCATGGGATGAAAATCACCCCCTGAGTAAGGCCATGGTCCACCACGACCAAAACAGAATCAAGGCCCCCGACAGAAGGGAGGCCAGAGATTAAATCCATGGAGAGGTGTTGAAAGGGGCAGGTGGCGGTGGTGGGGACTGGAGTAAGAGGGGGTTTGGTGGGATGGGTGTTAATTTTGTGCTGCTGGCAAACAGCACATCCGGCAACATAGTGGCGAATAAAAGTGGACATTCCAGGCCACCAATAATTGCGAGACAGGAGAGCGAGGGTACAAGCAGCCCCAGCATGGCCACAGTGAGGGGAGTTATGGACCGAAGAGATGAGAGCGCTGCGGCAATCATCAGAGATATAAAGACACCCCTGGAAGGTGAGGTTGGTGCTGTCGTAGGACCAATCGTCAGGGAGGGCACGAGGAAGGAGACTGGTCCTGAGGGACATCGCAGTGAGGGTGTTGGCAACGAGGGGATCTTCTTTGGAGGAGGAGGAGATCTTCTCAATGATGGCAAGATTGAGAGAGTGGGAGAAGACAGAGTCTGGGAGGAGTTGGGTAGAGGTGTTGTTGTCCAAAGTGTTGACAATATCTCGGTGAGAGAGAGCATCAGCGGGGCCCATCTGGGTGCCAGGGATGTGGGTGAAGGAGAGGTCATAGTCCTGGAGGAACATCTGCCAGCGAGCCTGGTGGCGGGAGAGTTTCCGGGGTTCCTTAAAGTAGAGGAGATTTTTGTGGTCCATTAGGATGGACACCAGGTGGTTGGTACCATGGAGATACTGTCACCACTCCTCAAGGATGAAGATGACTGCCAAGAGCTCGTGATCATAGATGTCGTAGTTGCATTCAGCCGGTTCGAACAACTTAGAAATGTAGGAACAGGGGTGGAGGTCCCTGTTCACATCCTTTTGCATAAGGACTGCCCCAGCGGCAGTCAGAGAGGCGTCGGTCATAACGTGGAAGGGTTTCTCAAGATCGGAGGTACGGAGGATAGGTTGTTTGAGGAAGGCGTTCTTCAGGGTGCGGAACGCACAATCCTGGTCAGTGCCCCACTGCCAGACGGTGCCTTTTCAAGTGAGGTCGTGGAGGGGGCGCGTAATGTTGGAGAAGGCAGGGATAAACTTCTGATAGAAGTTGCAGAATCCCAGAAAGGACTGTAGGGTGGAGACATTGGCAGGAGGCTTCCAGTCCTCAATGGTGGAGAGCTTGGTAGGGTCCATTTTGATGCAGTCGTTGGAGACTACCAACCCTAGATACTTGACCTCTGAGAGGTCGAAGTGGCATTCCCCCGGTTTAAGGTAGAGGTGTTGTTTGCGGAAGTGTTGGAGGACCTTGAGAGTCCGTTCGTGGTGGGTGGCAGGGTCAGAGGAGTGGATGAGGACATCGTCCATATAGATGACTAACCATCCTTTGGTGATGTAGTCAGCGAAGGTGTCATCCATGTAGGCTTGGAAGGTGGCTAGGGAGTTGCAAAGGCTGAAGAACATGACAGTGGGTTTGAAGAGTCTGAAAGGTGTGATGAAGGCCACCTTCCAGCAGTCTTCCGGTTTAATCTGGACGTTGTTGTATCTCCACCACACGTTGAGCTTGGTGAAGATAGATGACCCCTTCAACTTATTGAGAAGATCATTGATCCGAGGGAGAGGGTATGCATTTTTGACTGTATGCGAGTTGACGTATCGGTAATCTTGACATGGACGGAGTTTTCCATCCTTCTTCTGATTCAAAGAAGAAGGGAGCGGCCTGAGGGGATTTTGAGGGTTGAATCTTCCCACTGGCAAGGTTTTCCTTGATGAACTTTTGGCAGGCCGCAAGTTCCTCCGGGTTGAGGGAGTAGTTTCGAGCCCGCTTTGGTACAAAGCTGGGAAGAAGGTGTACTTCATGGTCGAAAGGCCGCTTGGGAGGGAGTTCCGTGTTTTCTTTGTCTGCGAAGACATCCATGAATTCTTGATACTGTTTAGGTACCTCCATGTTGGTGTGCTTGGCTTCCTGTGCAAGGATGGTGGAGAGGGTTACTTTCCGGACCTTTTCCGGAAGAGCATTGAATTTCTTGAGCAGCTTGGCTGCAAGCTTATTGTCGATGTCATGCTTGAGGTACCATAGGAGATACCATTGTCTGAGGGCTTCCTGTCCATTTCGTTTCCGAGGGGTGGTCTTGGCCGAGACCATGAGCTTGCGCGTAGACCAGTCAATGATAGGGTTTCGTGCCATTAGCCATGTCATTCTGAGGATGACGTTCTGGTGCTTTCCACTAGAGAGTACAAGAAAGTCTTGGTCGGTCTCGTCATTATCCACCCAGATGTGGAGTTGTGTCTTAAACTTGATCTGGCCCATCTTGTTCTTGGTTCCGTCTGCATTGAAAGCTCGATGGGGTTGAGAGAGATGGGTAAGGGGAAGGTTATGCCGTTTGGCAAAGGCATAGTCAATGAAGTAGGTGGTGGCACTGCAGTCGACAAGGGTGGGGGTTGACACAAGGTTCTGGCTAGAGGGGGAGGAGAGACTGAGAGGGACGAAGATTGACTTTTCTTCCTTTGGTACGACAACTGTAGAGATAGAGGGGAAGTCGGAGAGATTGGCAAGGTCTTTCTCCCAAGAGTCTGAGGTTTTTCTGACGAGGTGGATTCGTTCCACTTTCTCTACCGGGGACAGTTTCAAAGGTTTCATAGCAAGTCCGTTCTGGATTGAGCAACAGATTTCGCTGGGGGAGTAGGTTTTTGCTCGGGTGGCGAGGTAGGAGGAGAGCTCATCAATGACTGGGGTGATGGTAGTGGCACGACAGTGTTCAGAAGGGGTTGACTGGGGTTTCTTGTACTGGGACATAGGAGTCTGAGAATGCCATCTGAGGTTCCTTAATTCCTCACGGTTTTGTACTTGGGTGCTGGCAGCCAACTGCCAGGCTTTTACTGTGGTAGAAGTGGGTCCGACCGCCAATTCTGAGGCGAGGTCGTAGGGGAGTCCAGTGATGTAGGAGTCACATAGGGTTTCTTGTTGGGTTATCTCAGCAAGTCTGGTGAGGAGGGAGAACTTGTTGTTGTAGCTGTGGAGGGCTGTTGGCAAGGTGGCCTCCATTCTGAGCTTCCTGAGTTCCCTCCGTGTGTTCTGAGTGGCGGTGATGGAGGAGAAGATTGTACTGAATTCTTGTTTGAAGGTTGACCAACTCTGATACTTGGTGGGATTGCATGCCATCCGGTTGTAGTAACCTTCGGCGAATACTCATCCTTGCCCGCTTCCCATGCGAGCGAGAGCAATGGCAACAGCCTCCCCTTTGGTCATCTTGCCTTTCCATAGCTGGTTGTAGGCCTTGAGCGCCCCAAGCCACCAGTTGGCGTCCTCGATCTTCCCCGTAAAATCCTTGGGAAGTGCGACCTTTCTGATACTGACCGTTTTGACTGGACCACGCCATGGTCATACTGTCTTCAAGGTTGATGGTGTTGATGGACCAGGGGTGGTCTGTCTTGAAGTTTTAGTGGAGTGAATGGTGGTAGTACCTACTGGGCCAACAGGACCATATCCTAGTCTGGGTTTCTTAGAAGATCCTGGGCCCAATTGACAGAGGAATGTGCACTTCGAAGAACCTGAAGGCTGAGTGGTGGTAGAGTAGATGTGAGGGTATTTTCTCAACGAGTCTTCTTGTACTGCTGGATAGGAGCAGCGTCCCTTCCGACTCCAGGTGGAGGTTGAACTGCTCGCCCTCGGCCAAGATGATGAGATCCTAGGGAGATTGACCATTGGTACCGACATGTAGGGCAGAAGCTAGATAGTGACTGCAGTGAAGTAGAGCTAGTTCTTTTGTTACGATGCTACTGCTCTCCTAGCGTAATGCTAAGATAGATAGTCAACTGAGAACGTAACAGTAGGCACTCAGAAGTAGCCTATGGACTTAGAGAGGTCCAACCAGGGTTACACCAGAAGATACGCAGTATATTGTGTAGAACTAGCTGGGAAGCTAGGTTTTATGCCAGGGGTTTATAAAGGTATAGAGTATGCTACTAGACAAGAGGATTCCCAATGGGGAAGAGCCTAGAGAAATACATGAGGCATAGCATGAGGAAAACATGAGGCAAGGCTATGTTAGTTCCTAATGAATAGGAATGAAGGTGGAACTGACCGTATGGTACAAGAAAGAAGATTAGGTTTGATGGAAGAGAGGTAGTGTCAATCACGGAAATCAACATGGGGAGAGGAATAGTGGTCCAAAGTAGTGGAATACCTGTCCACGGGGCTAAACGAAGGGTTAATAGGGTTTATTGTAGAAGACGAAGGAAGAAATGAATAGTCGGGTATGGGTCGAACCAATAGTTTGTAACAAGAGGAGATTGGGTGGTGACTGGAGAGGCAGAAAAGGGGAGGGGGCTGAGGGTATGTGGCAAAAGACTTCTGGACTTCAGCGAAGTGTTGGTTGATGGTGGAGAAGTGAGAGGGGATAGGAAGGGGAGCAGAGGAATAGGCAAGAGGTGTAGTAACAGGTTCCTCATGGATTGAGCATGGGTAGATCAGAGGATTGGGGAATGTTGTAGTCGCTTCATTGAGATAGCCAATGTGCTCCACTTGGGAAGCCACCTGGAGAAGGGGTTGAATGATGTGCGAGATCTGCTCTGGGGGAATACAGTTGATGATGTGGCAAAACCCTGCATAGTATAGCAGATCCAACATCTCATTCTGGAGAGCAGAGAGGGATTCAGCGATGGAGAAGTCATGTTGTCCTGACCCATACCGGCTGTGATTCTAATTAAAGAACATCTGATGCAAGTACATTCTTCAGTAGACATTGATGAGACGGAGGAGAACGATGGAGGTATGGAGGGGATGATGGGAGGTGAGAAATTCATCAAATGCTAGTGACTGAAGGATGGCAATGAACACAAAGTGGTGAGCAACAAAACTGAATTGGTGGATGGTGACTGGGGGAGTTTCCAGAATGGAAGTAGGAGGATAAGGGGGATCAGGAAGAGTTATTGCCATTAGTAATGGAAGGGGCAGAAAGTTTGTTTGCGTTGGCAAAACCAGAAGTGGATGTGAGGGTGTTGGAGGGTTTTGGCGAGGGAATGAGGAGTAGTGAAGGTGAAGGTTCATCATAGGAAGGCTAGTTGGGCTGGGGTATAACCAAGGGCAGCAGGAATATCGGCTGGACGGAGAGGGTCAGGGGGAATCTTAGGCATGGGTTAATCCAGACAATGTTCCTCCTTATATGTGTGGAGAGTATTGGTGGAGTTTTCAAGGTTGGTTTCGGTTTCCCAAGTTGCTTCAGATAATGGATATCCCTTCCATGCCACTAGATAGTGGCAATGACAGACTGTATCCTTGTGACTGATGATGTGGCTAATTTCATATGCTTCTTCAGCGTTAGCAAGATTCAGAGGGGGATGAGGAAAATTAGGGCCATGTTTGTCCGTTTCAATGTATGGAGTTAATAGAGAAGCATGAAAAACCAGATGTATTTTCCAGGAGGGTAGTAGGTTCAATTGATAGGCCAGGGCAGAGATTACTTTGTTGATAGAAAAGGGGCCATGATGTTTAGGGAAGAGTTTGCGATTCAATGATAAAGGAAAATTCATTGCTTTGAGCCACACCCGCTGACCAGGCTTAAACAGAACAAACTTGTGGTATTTCCAGTTGGTCATTAGGTTCTGGAAAAGTACTAAGGCTGATTTGGCCTCCTCTTGAGTGGAGGAGAGCTTGGATAGGTGATCCACTAGATAGGGAATGAAGGTGGGTCTGATCTTCAGATAGGCTCAAGGATGGTAGCCCATCATGAGAAAGAAGGGAGTTTGCTTGGTGGCAGAGTGTACCATGAAGTTGTGATGGAATTCTGCCATTGGCAGGAGGTTAGGCCAGGATTGAGGTTTCTCCTGACAGAAGAGGTGTAAGTAGGTTTCTAATTCCTGGTTGACTCATTCAGTTTCACCATCGGTCTGGAGATGGTAAGCAGTAGAAAGAGCTACATCATAATGTAGCAGGCGGGACAATTCGAGGGTGAAAGTAGAGGCAAATTGGGGGCCTCTGTCAGAGATAACACAGTCATGGAGACTGAAACGGGGAAATATGTGTTGGTAGAACAATTGGGCCACATCAGTGGCAGAGACGGTTTTAGAACATGGGATGAAAAGCACCCTCCATGTAAGGCTGTGGTCCACCATGACCAAAACATAGTCCAAGGGGCCAACAGAAGGAAGGCCAGAAATAAGATCCATGGTGAGGTGTTGGAAGGGGTGAGTGGCAGTGGTGGAAACTGGGAAAAGGGGAGGATGAGTGAGGTGGGTGTTAACCTTATGCTGCTGGCAAGCAGCACACCCAGCAACAAACCAACAGATGAAGGTGGACATGCCTGGCTACCAATAGTCATGAGAGAGGAGGGCGAGGGTGCATGCAGCACCTGCATGGCCATCATGGGAAACATTATGGATGGAGGAGATCAAGGGTGAGTGACAGGACTCAGGAACATAAAGACGGCCCTAGAAGGTAAGATTGGTGCCATCAAAGGACCAGCCATCTGGGCGAGCCTGAGGAAGCAGGCTGGTGCCAAGAGACATTGCTGTGAGGGCATCAGTGACCAAGGGATCTGAGTGCGAGGAGGCAGTGATCTTGTTGACTATGGCAAGGTTGAGGGAGCAAGAAAACATGGAATCAGGAAGCAGCTGGAGTGCAGCATTATCTTCTGAAGTGTCAACGACATTGTGGTGGGAAAGACTATCTGCAGGACCCATCTCAGAGCCCAGAACGTGGAAGAAGGTGAGATCATAATCCTGGAGGAACATCTGCCAGCAGGGATGGTGATGGGAGAGTTTACGGAGTTCCTTAAAGTACAAAAGATTGTTATGATCAGTAAGGATGGAGACAGGGAGACTGGTGCCACAGAGATAATGCTGCCATTCCTAGAGGGCAAGGATGACAGCAAGGAGCTCACAATCGTAGATATTGTAGTTGCATTCAGCCTGGCTGAATGATTTGGAGATGTAGGAACAGGGATGAAAATTGCCGTTTCCATCCTTCTGCATCAGCACCCTGCCAGCCGTGGACAGGGAGGCATCAGTCATGACATAGAAGGGGTGGGAAACATCTGGGATATGGAGGACAGGTTGGTGGAGGAAGGCATTCTTAAGAGTGCAGAAGGCTTGCTCTTGGTTAGTACCCCAGCATCAAATGGTCCTCTTTTTGGTCAGATCATGGAGAGGGCGAGTGATGTCAGAGAATGCTGGAATAAACTTGCGATAGAAATTATAAAAACCAAGGAAGGAACGAAGGGCAGAAATAGTGGTCGGAGGTTTCCAGTCCTCAATAGCAGTCAGTTTAGTGGGATCCATTTTGATGTGATCATGAGTGACCATGAGCCCCAAATATTTGACCTCTGGCAGGTTGAAGTGGCATTTTTCTGGCTTTAGATAGAGGTGTTGCTCCCTGAACCGTTGAAGGACTTTCAGGGTTCGTTTATGATGAGTAGTGGGGTCAGAGAAGTGGATCAAGACATCATCCATGTAGACAACTAGCCACCCTTCAGCAATAAAGTCAGCAAAGGCATCATTCATGTATGCCTGGAAGGTTGCAGGAGAATTGCATAATCTGAAGAACATCATGGTGGGCTCAAAAAGGCCGAAAGATGTGACAAAGGTGGCTTTCCACTGGTCTTCAGGTTTGATAAAGACATTGTTGTACCCCCATTGGACATTGAGTTTAGTGAAGATAGATGATCCCTCAAGCTGGTTGAGAAGATCACTGATCCAGGGAAGAGGGTAGGCATTTTTCACCATGTGGGAGTTAATGTAACGATAGTCTTGACATGGGCATAATTTGCCGTCTTTCTTTTGCACAAAGAAAAAGGGGGCAGTCTGGGGGAACTTGGAGGGTTGAATCCTTCCATTTGCTAGGTTTTTCTGAATGAATTTTCAGCAAGCGGCTAACTCCTCTGGGTTGAGAGAGTAGTTGGAGGCCCTCTTAGGAACAAAGCTGGAGAGAAGTTGGATGCCATGGTCAAAGGGGTGAGAAGGGGGAAGGGTAGTGCTTTCTCCATCGATGAAGACGTCTTTGAACTGCTGATACTTATGGGGAATACTGGTGGAGCAGTTCACCGCTTCCTGTGCTAAAGTGGTAGAAATTGTGACCTTTTGTACATGCTTGGGGAGGCGAGAAAATTGGGTGGGCTCGGGCAAGGTGGTTATTGACATCATGGTTAAGGTAATGAAGAAGGTACCACTGTCCCAGCACTTCTAGGCCATTCCGTTTGCATGGGGCAACCAAAGGTTTGACTGATATGGAACATGTAGTCTAGTCAATAGAGGGATTTTGTTCAGCCAGCCAGGACATGCCAAGAATCATGTTCTGATGTTTTCTGCTGGAGAGAATGAGAAAATCTCAATCTTCTTTGTCTTCATCAACCCAGATGTGAAGACAAGTCTTGAATTTGATATGCCCCATTTTATTTTTGGTTCTGTCAGCGTTGTAGGCAATACAAGGTTGGGATAGTCTGGTTAGTAGAAGATGATGATAATGGGTGAAGGAGTAGTCAATGAAACAAGCAGTGGCACTGCAGTCAATTAAAGCGGGGATGAATACAACATTTTTGCTGCCCAGAGAAGTGAGAGAAAGGGAAATGAATATTGATTTCTTACTTTTAGATACAATTACAGTGGGCAGGGAAGGAGAACTCGACGTTGTCCCAAGTCTCCATTTCAAAAATCTGACTCTACCACCACTTGATTGACTTGTTCTTCTACTCCTTCCTCAGCATGGGATTCTTTGGCTTCTTTATTATAGCAAGTCTTTAAAACCCATAGTATTTCCTTTCTATCAGCAGTTGTCCCTAGTCTGGAGATGTAGGCATCAAGGTTGTTGGTTTTGTCCAGGATAGTTTGGACCATACAAGTCTTTTTGGGGGGAGAAGAAGATTTTGCTTTGTATGCGGGATGTCCAGGGTGGTTTCTGCTTGAACAGCCAACTTTGTGGCAAATGTAGCATTGTTGCTCATGATTGTGATGAGCGTGTTCTGGCCCAGTTAAACATATTCTGTCAACATCCATGGCATTCAGATCTTTCCTGGGGGAGTGATATGATCCCCTCTTTAGGTCTTGAAGCATTTCATAGTTCTGAACTTGATTCAATGCTGTGGTCTGCCATCCCTGGAAAGTAGTAGGGATAGTCTCAATGGTGAGGTGGGAGGCAAGTTTGTAGGGAAGTCCAGTAATGTAATAATTGCAGAGGATGGCTGGTTGAGTGATGGCAGAGAGTCCAGATAAGAGAGTGAATGTGATGTTATAGTTCTTTAACACCTCCAGAGAGATTGGACCCATCTTAATTGCTTTTAGCCATTGTTGAGCATCCTTTGCTTCGTCTTTGGAAGAGAAGGTGGTCATGAATTTGTCTTCGAATGACTTCCATTTCTGGTATACAATTGAGTCTGTGGTGAGCTTGTTGTAATACAGTGGCTCAAATAAGTGTCCCAATGTTGGGCAATTCTGGAACGACTTGACATTTGCAAGAGAACCAAAATGTATTAGCTCTAGCTCTTGCAGGGCCATCAATAGCCCTAACCCCTGCCCTGAATATGAGGCCTTAGTCATGTGATTTGGTTGCCATGGCACTGCGATATAACCATATTAAAATGACATGTCATTGGGACACTTATTTGAGCAATATTTCTATTCTACAATTTTAGTACTTTGTATGTCCTCCCTTTGCT
>JBBPNB010000411.1:0-19427 GCA_038090635.1 Rubroboletus satanas
ATTATATACTGCTTAATTTGTACAAATAATTTCCGAGTCGTCAATCAGTACGGCACACTCTATTTTCTGAAGCGGCTGGGTGACATTTTATTGCGAATAAACATATTTTCTGCTGACAAATCAAACCTGTTTTCAAGATGATCCAGTCGTTATTGCATCACATCGACATTCTAGTGGTACATGATCAACTGTAGCTAACTGATCCAATTGTTACATGCTCTCTCAGAGGATCTTATCTTCAAAGTTGAGGGCGCTGTCACAGAGTGACGCGTGACTACGGCTAACGCCGCCCAAATCTTTTACCTTCAAGTCACCATCTATAAATAAAATTTATTCACCGAGATTTTTCGTCATTCGAGTCCTGCTGTTACCGAGAATCACCGCTGTTCCTGCAGTCTTATCGGCTAACTGTCTCGCTGGTGGAGTGCGCGTGGCTGGAAAGATGGTCTTGAAGCGTCCAGATGCGGGTGCGACGTGCTCGAAAATGATCAGCGACTGAAGTACTGACCATTTGTGGCAGCGTCACCAAGGCAATCTGAAGCCTAATGCTCAATTAATTCACACCAGTAGTTCGGTCGATATTTTCAAGGCCACAGCTGCTGCACGAGCGAGTAAGGGAAGCAACTGACCCTTGCATTCCTTGATCGAACCATCCCAAATCACTTCATTAATGAGTATTCCGACCCTGCGTATCACTCTGGATCTGATCCGAACACAGAGACGATTCTACCAAAATGGCAGCATGAGAGATCGGAGGACGGTCGCCTGGGAATGTTTTCCGCTGAATTGAGAATCGCTTGTCGAGTTGTAGTGCTCTTGGTACTGGCCATGTCGCACGACTGGACAACACTGTGCGCTGTGGCACTTGCTTGCGCTGTCGCTGTCGATGCTCTCCGTCGACGTCCAAAGAAAGCTCAATCACTTCCCCCGTATCCGTTACCCCCGGGCCCTCCACCGCTCCCTATCGTAGGGAACATTCATGGTATCAATGCCAGCGCGCCGTGGCTAACCTATGCCGAGTGGTCAAAGGTGTACGGTGCGTTCCCTCAGACCCCTTTCCGATCGCATAGTCCCTGAAATCGGAGTGATTCCAAGGTGACCTCGTTTATTCTCGCTTCTTTGACCAGGATGTTATCATTATCAACTCTGAAAAAGTAGCGAAAGCTCTCTTGGAGGACCGTTCGAGTAACTATTCTGGTAGACCTCACCTCGTCACCAATGAACTGTAAGCCGTCGTTGGCTTCATGACATAACGAGTCTAATTACACATCCAAGATTCGGAATAGACTTCAACACCGTCCTCATGCCGTATGGCGATAGATGGCGCCTCCAGCGTCGATTCTTCCATCAGACTTTTAAAGCTGAATCGGCATCGAGATTCATTTCAATGCAGCAACGCAAGGCCAGTCTGCTCGCTCACAGAATTCTAACCTCACCGGACCGTATTTTCGAGCATATCCACGAGTGGGTCATAACGAACATAACACACATGCTACCGGCTCCTGACGCTACACCAATCCGATAGGTTTACGTCGTCGGTTATTATCAATGCAGTCTACGACTATGATCCGCAATCCCCGGATGACTACATGGTCGACGTCATCGGGAGGGTGTGTAAACAGTTAGCGGTAGTGAATACACCGGAAGCGGCAGGAATTCTGTGTGCATTCCCGATGAGTAAGCGCGGATATCTGAATGCATCTGTGAGCAGGAGCTGACAGGTGGTCAGTTCTGAACATCCCGTCGTGGTTCCCCGGTATGAGCATCAAGAGGAAGGCAGCCTTGTGTAGGGAATGGGCAAAAGACTGGGTAGAAATTCCCTTCGAACACGCGTTACGAAGAAAGGTCGGTAAATATCCATGCGAAACAGGTTCTTTCTGATCTCTAGACCAGGACGAGGGAAGTACTTCCCCCGCTATGGTGTTCGATGGCCTCCGAGAGGGGGACAAGGCGGACGCTACTGGGGCGTGGATGCAAGCCCTTAAAGATGCTGCAGCAACCGGTTTTGCAGGTATGTGTCTATTTGGTGACGCATCCGTCCTCACGTCTTACCTGAACAATCGCAGCGGCATCGGAATCAGTGTGTACCACCTCATACGTCCGACTTGACCTGCTGTCTTATCCAGATGTAGTCGAACGCTACCCTCACGACGTTTCTCCTTGCAATAGTTCTCCACCCGGCCGTCCAGGACAAGGCATACGCCCAGATAGACGCGATAGTCGGCAAGGAGAGGCTCCCGATATTTGATGATAGACCATCGCTACCCTATATTGACGCTATTATTCGTGAAACATTGAGATGGAGTCCTGGGTTACCTCTCTGTGAGTTGTGACTTGATGATTTGCAAACGGACTGAGCCATGTGTAGCTATTCCCCATTCGGCGGTGAACGATGATGTTTACGATGGATATTACATCCCAAAGGGTATATCGCATTCTCTTCACCTCCATGGTTGCGATTTGAACGATAGTTTGTACAGGGGCAATGGTCATCACGAATCTCTGGTTTGCCTATCGGGTGCTTGCTCGTGAATCCTCGACGTTAACCATATCTTTCGTTACGCAGGTCCATGGCACACGACGAGTCGAAATATTCGAAACCTTTCGAATTCATCCCAGAGCGATTCCTTCACCCAGATGGTACCCTCACGTCGGACAATGTCCACAACATCGCGTTCGGGTTTGGTCGGCGAAGCTGTGTAGGGAGACCCTTTGCGGAGATGTCTCTGTGGTACATGGTTGCGACGATACTCGCGCTCTGGAAAGTGTCGTTGGCAAAGGACGAACACGGAAATGATGTGCCATATGAGCCCAAGTGGGCCCCTGGACTGACGACGTACGTGCTGCTGTAATCTGGTGGTCGCTGACTGTGGATGATGTTGGTTTCCAGGTATCCGCTGCCATTCCCTTGTCACTTTGAGCCAAGGATGCCGGGCCTGGATGCGAAGTCGTTGGAAGAACTGATACATGCGTCTGTTTGAGTGCGTTGTCGATAGACGCTCTCGCAGTCTGAGGAAGCAGGATGAGGTCATGCTAGTAACTGAATTAGGACAATCGCTAGCTCTAGCCTCTAGATACAGGCGGGGCGTAGCGCTGAATGATGGAGTTAATCGATGGTTGTGACGATGGATTTAGGCCGTGTTCTGAGATCAGATGACAGATCACTGGCATGACGGGTCCATAATTTCGCTGCGGGCCAATCAGCCACGAGTGGGAAACGCTGCACATTAATACCGCGTAGCCATCCCTCTATCACACTGTCCACGACCGCGCATACTCGAAAATCGACCGTCGACAGATTTGGCCTGTTCCGGGCTGCTCCCATTCACACTCGCTATACAGCATCCAGCGCACACGAACATGTCGGGTTCGTCTTGGACTCGTTCTCGCTCTCAAAACCTGATATATTGTGGTAGGTGCGTGTCTCCACGGCGACGACGAGTCGCGTCTTGCAAACACGGTGGCCGAGTCGGAGTTATATTCAGTCTCCGCTCGAATGACCGGGCGTACTCCAGTCCACTTGCTGAAGGGACTGGCCCGGTTAGCAACTGGGTTGGAGGATATCTGAGATGTCTACTCCAAGTACTGCTCTTGTTACCCTGCTCGTTTCATTTATCTTGTGAATTTTCGTTTTTTTTAAAAGTTTTTCTTTTGGGCATCGCTGGTTGAAAAGTGAAGCGGGGGGTTGTTAGGTAATCGACGCGTCGTTGGGTTTGCCCGTTCTCTACGACTCGCTTTGCCCCTGCGCCGGGTCGGACAAGTTCGCCATCCTGTGCGCTCGCATACGCCGACACGCCTTTGCATTCCCTCATCGTTCTCGTGCACGACCACCACCTCGTCCTCGCCGCTGACCCGCTCGTTATCTCGTTCGCATTCCACTCCCTCGCACCCACTCACCGTCCTGCACCATGTCCGGCCTCAAAAACTCGCCCTTTGGCAAACGACTGCGCGCCGCACATCAAGACACCGACGACGACACTCCGCGCAGAAACAGACAGCGCGTAAACCCCGCCTTTGTCCTCACTCCCCCCGCGGTTGCCCCCGTTCCGATCCCTTCCCTCAGCTACTCACAACTCACCGCGAGCGACACCCCGGGCCCAGAGTCACCCGAAAATTCTTCTCGTGCACACAGAGAGTACGGCGATCGCTTTGTACCCAGCAGGGACACCGGCGATATGCGAACGTCCTATCATCTTATGGACGACAGTGGTCCTTCGACCCCTTCAAAGCATCGCACGATACCGACCGAATCAGATGCTATAAAGGGTGAGTCTCGTCCGTCCTCTTCTGTTGCATCCCTGACTGGGCCCTATTACAACAACTACTCACCCCTATCGGTCTGATCCCACACACCTGGTACTTCGCCACCAGAACAAGCCAACGCCATATTCAACTCCATCCTTCACAGTGAAGTGACCCCTCCCTCTCCTCGTCGTCCCGTATCACCAACACGCCCCGCCCATTCATCCTCATCCATCGCACCCACCACTCCAACGCGTCGGCGCATATTCCATTACACTTCCCCCTCTCCAACACCTATCAGTGGACGCCGTCTCGACACACCAACCGACGAAGCATATTCCATGTCTCCTGTGCGCGCAGAATCGCGACAACTCCTCGAGTCTCCACGTCGCCAGCTTCGCAGCGTTTGCAAGACACCCTACAGGGTCCTTGACGCCCCAAATCTTGCAGACGACTTTTACCTCAATCTCGTCGATTGGTCGAGTACGAACGTCCTCGGTGTCGGTCTGGGTAGCTGTGTCTACCTATGGACAGCTCACAATGCTGCTGTCTCCAAGTTGTGCGACTTGAGTGGACCTGGTGATACAATCAGTTCCGTTGCATGGGTGCAAAAGGTTTGGTCGTATCCCCTCTTGACTTGCGTATATGCTAACATTCGTCTCTTGTCCACACAGGGCACATCACTTGCAGTAGGCACGCTTTCCGGCCATTTACACATCTACGACGCCCCGACTCTCTCTCTCCTCCGCACATATGCCCCTGCGCATACTCAACGAATCGGCGCTCTATCTTGGAATGGACATATTCTAAGTAGTGGAAGCAGAGATCGGATGGTTCATCACCGAGACGTCCGCGAAAATGGCGCAGGGAGACCGTTCAGGAAGTGTGCAGGGCATCGCCAGGAAGTCTGTGGGTTGCGGTGGAGTGGAGACTTGGGGACGGGCTTTGGAAATCCGCGCGGGACTGGTATCGGTGCCAGCGCAGCTGTCGGAGCATCAGGGGCTGAAGGAGGGATTGGAGCCCCGAGTACGGGAGGTGCGCCCGCTCAAGGCCCCGGAGGCTCTGGGATGGGCTCAGCGCTTGCCAGCGGAGGCAACGACAACAAAGTATGCATATGGGACCTTCGCGGATCTCGTCGTGCCTCCTCCGTCGCGTCTTCTATCCATTCTTCTGGGTCTGGACCTGGAGGCAGCATCGGCACTTCAACACGCCGTTCAAGGTCAAATAGTGGTAGCGATGGGGATGGGGATATTCCTCTGTGGAAGTTCCACGAGCACACTGCGGCCGTCAAGGCCCTCGCTTGGGATCCTCACGTCTCTGGAGTACTAGCTACGGGTGGTGGAACACAAGATAAACACATTCGATTTTGGAATACGTTTACTGGCACGATGCTGAACGAGTTGGATACTGGGAGCCAGGTATGCCTAGGTTTTCATTCGCACGCGTCGTGATTGACGCTTTGGTGCAGGTTTGCAATCTTATCTGGTCGCATACCTCTCATGAGTTCGTTAGTACGCATGGCTTCTCCAGCACGACCGCCCAAAATCAAATATGCATATGGCGATACCCCTCGCTTTCCCAAGTCGCTTCACTGACCGGACACACGCACCGGGTGCTTTATCTCGCCATGAGTCCTGATGGAGAGACGATTGTCACTGGCGCTGGGGATGAGACGCTCAGATTTTGGAATGCCTTTCCGCGGCAAGAAGGTGGAGGGGAGAAGGGAGGAGGTGTCTTGGATTGGGGAAAGCTGATCCGGTGATCCGGCACCCTGAGCTCACACTTTTCCGAAACATCGCGCTTGGCGATGATTTTTGGCGCATGTATGCGCGTTTCGTCCCTCCTGGGACCACCCTCACCTTATTTCACCACTGCATCTCCTCGCCGACGGACCAGCACATTATTTCACCAGCACATGCTCGCATCTATTCACTTGGCCTCGCTACGCAACCACTGTTCCAACTTAGATCTGTCCTCATTCATCCACCCGCATTTCCATCCCTGTCGCAATTGCCTCTCCATCCCACTCCTGTTACACGTACATAACTATTCCCATCCTTATTGCCCTATTACTGTGTATCGATTCACCCTACCCCACGATCATCGACCATCGTTATTTTTTTTCTCGCAGTGCTCCGTTCGTTCTACCCTGAATTTTCGTTTTACCTGCTCTCTCGTTTGTTGTTTTTCGGTCCCTCTGTCATGCCAATGCACGTGTTTGTGCGCGATTGAAGTTCGTTTTGTGAATCCGCCGCTTTTTGGTACATACGTGGTTTTTCTTTTCTTTCTTTTTGACGATCATTTCTGGTATATATACTTTCATCCCGTAGGACTTGCATGATCAAAGTTGGCTGGTCTAGCGTCTGATGTCGTCGTGTCGTGGGAGTGTGAGCTTGCCTGCCTCGACCTACGGAGTTGTATTGGGGGATCCAACCCCTGTGCTGGCAATACACGTGATTCGGAACTGACTCTCTCGAACCACCACCATGTCCGTCGCGCATGGCATCAAACAGTTAGGCGTCCTCGGTGCTGGCCAAATGGGCACTGGCATCGCCCTCGTCTCCGCTCTCCGCGCCAAAGTTCCCGTGTTCCTGCATGACACCTCCCCTACCCAACTCTCCCACTCCCACACCTTCCTCTCCACCCTCCTCTCCAAGGACGTCTCCAAAGGGCGTATCACCCCAACCGAGGCGGCGGAAGCCAAGGACCGCATCCGGGTCGTAGACACGCTCACGGCGATGCGGGACGTGGACATGGTCGTCGAAGCAGTATCGGAGAATGTCGAGTTGAAGAAACGAGTGTTTCGAGGGTTTAGGGAGACGTTGAATGAGGGGGCGATTTTGGCAACGAATACATCGTCGATTAGTATTACCAAGATCGCAGCGGCAGTGGTGCCCGAGGGGGTGTCCGCGGCGTCGGAGGAAGGGAAGAAGGCTGCGAGTCGGGTCGTTGGTGCGTGTTGTTTTTGAGATGGGGCGGAGCGGCGTGCTGACTGACGAGGGGGGCTTATGTTTTGTTTTGTAGGGTTGCATTTCTTTAATCCGGTTCCGGTGATGGTGCGTTTTTGTCGATCTTGTAGGGGTGGGAAACAAGGGATATGAGCTTGTTTGCAGAAACTCGTCGAGCTCATATCTGCGGTGCAAACGTCCAAGGACACGCTTGATCGCTCGCGTGCCTTTGCGGAGGCGTGTGGTAAAGGTTGGGATGATCGATCCTCGACGTGGTCTGGCTACACGAACTGATCGTTGACTCGTTAGAGGTCGCAACATCACAAGACGTCCCTGGTTTCGTCTCGAATGCTCTTTTGATGCCTTTTATCAACGAGGCGATCATGTGTCTAGAAAAGGTTGTTTTCACGGTAAATATCACGTTGAGGTAGAAGCTAATGCATCTCTCCCCGCTGTAGGGTGTTGCGACGCGAGATGACATTGACAAGACGTTCAGACTCGGGATGGCCCATCCGATGGGTCCCCTCCAGCTCGGTAAGCACTCATTGATGTCTCGCGCGCGTTTGTCGGTCAATGATGTCTGATCTTTGTTTTTCAGCTGACTTGTGAGTCCCCCGTGGTATCAAGTCTGTACGCGAAAATCCGCTCATGCAACCCTCGTAGCATCGGCCTCGACACGTGTCTCTCGATACAGCAGACACTTTACACGGGCACGTCCGATTCAAAATACCGGCCTTCAGTACTGCTCGAACGTATGGTCGATGCACAGTGGTTGGGGAGAAAGAGTGGAAGAGGGTTCTATGAGTACAATGACCATTGACCACACTAGGGCTCATGGAAGACTAAACATTGCGGGCTTTTTTTTTTCTCTGATATCCGAGGTCGAAATATGGCCAACTCCCCACCCAATTTGGTCTTTGAGGAGAGCGAAGATGGGAGTGGAAAAAGTTTCACCAGCCGATCCCGTTTGCGGAAGGGCCGAAGGAGTTGTGGCGCATGCTCAGCAGTACTTGGGCGGATGAGATGAAGCCGGCAGGGTGATCGGCGTCCAGCTAACCTGTCAGGGTTGGTCTCCAAAGGGTCTCAGTCGTCCGCGGTCGGAACATACACCCTTCCCTCGCTATCACAAAGAGATCATCGGGTCGCTTAACCATGGCAAGTGGCAGCTCTTTACTATGAGCCCATCCCCCAACCCGCGATCTCGGACAGGCGGAAATTGAAACCCCCTCTTTTTTTTAAAGTCGTTCGGAATGCATCATCATCATTTCTGATACAAATGCCATCCTCTCCCAAAGGGCTCATGGCTAGTTGTCCCTTTGGTCTGCAGTTAGCTAGGGGATAGAGATGGTGAGACGACATAGTTTTCCTAACATTTTCACAGCATCATGTTTCGTGTTGATCCGTCATCATGGGATATTGTGGATATTATTTTTTCATTCACTCCGGCTGCGGAGCAAACACATTCGGATTGATGCATGTTCTAAGACTGCACTCTTCAAGCTTGAAACTTGAGACCTTCATGACGTGCGTCTAAACGCGGACTCCTAATTACCATTGTCCAGTCTATTATTTATGCAGGGAATGGAGGGGGCTTCAAGTTTCAAGTTTTCTCTTGTTGTCAGACCACAGTTATGGCGTTCCGCATCATTGATCTCTCGCACACGCTCAACACGACAGGGATGTCTATCTGGCCTGGACACCCTGCCTTTTCCTCGCACAAGTTGCAGACCATCGAGGAACGGTCGTCGAATGTGACCGCACTCTCGTTTGGATCCCACACGGGCACGCACATTGATGCACCGTCGCATTTCATCGCCAACGGACTGGCGACTGATGAGCTGGATCTGCAGCAGCTGTTTGGACGCGCTGTGGTGGTGGACGTGCGGGACAAGGGACCACGGGAGATGATCATGTGGGAGGACGTGAAGCAGTACGAAGGGAAGCTCGGGGAGGGGGTGATCGTGCTGATCTGCACCGGGTGGTCGCGCTATTGGGGCACGGACAAGTACGGCGACTATCCATACCTCGATCCGGATGTGGCCGGGAAATTGGTTGAGCGGGGGGTCAAGGTGATTGGCGTGGATACAGTCGGACCGGATCGGGAGGGGCACTCGGGGAAGTTCGGCACGCACCGGATCGTCCTCGGCGCGGGGGGGGTAATCGCCGAGAATTTGAGGGGGGTCGAGGAGGTCATCGGGATGGAG
This sequence comes from Rubroboletus satanas, assembly GCA_038090635.1. Taxonomy (NCBI): domain Eukaryota; kingdom Fungi; phylum Basidiomycota; class Agaricomycetes; order Boletales; family Boletaceae; genus Rubroboletus; species Rubroboletus satanas. The sequence goes on from JBBPNB010000411.1 coordinate 9,395, forward strand.
AAGCCGATCGTGAGCTTATTGCCGATCAAGATTGGGGGGTGTGACGGCGCGCCCATCCGGGCTATTGCTTTTGAGGGTGCAGTGGCGTGAGAATGTATTATGTATGAACCAGTGGACACCTTGCAAGTCGAAATTGTTGTATGTCTGACAGGCTCCAGTCCTGAGCGATGCGGTCTCTGTCGCTCCTCGTCGCGCTGCTCGTGTCCACCTCGACACTCGCATTCAAGCGCGATTCATTCAAAACCTGCGACCAGTCCGGCTTTTGTCGCCGTGGTCGCGCACTCTCTGCACGCGCACATGCTGCCAGTGAGTCGTGGCAGTCCCCGTACTACATTGACCCCTCCTCGATCCTTCGTGACCCCACCGACGCCTTCTTCACCGCCATCGTCAAGTCCACCATCTACCCAAACATCAAATTCTCCCTCGAAGTCAGAACACACGAAGATGGTGTCACACGTGTCCGAATGGACGAGATGGCTCGCTTGAGGAAGCACTACGACGAAGCTGCTTCGTGGGCTCTCATTCGCGACCCTCCTTTGAGCAAATCAACCCGCGTCAGATGGCTCGTCGGAAAAGACGAGACGCGCACGAGATATGGCACGCAAGGCGCCATGTTCGAGGTCGTAGTGCAGTACAACCCTCTCAAGGTCACCTTTTACAAGAATGGCGAGGAGCAAGTCGTCCTAAACGGTCGTGGTCTACTCCACATGGAACATTTCAAGTCGAAGCAAGACACACAGCCTCCTCAGATTGCAGGCGCAGAGGGCGAACAGGTTCCATTCAACGTCAATAACGCCGCCTGGTTCGAGGGCGAGCAACAGGACGCTTGGTGGGATGAGACTTGGTCGACTTGGACAGATTCAAAGCCCAAGGGTAAGCTACTTGCGTCGCACGTATCTATCGTGAACTCATTTCGTTGATTTCACAGGCCCTGAATCCCTCTCACTCGACATCACCTTCCCTAACCACCCCCATGTCTACGGTATCCCTGAACACGCTACAAACCTCTCCCTCCCTTCCACCACTGGTCCTGACGCAACCTACTCAGACCCTTACAGACTCTACAACGCTGACGTATTCGAATATCTTGCGGATTCCTCTGTAGCTCTCTACGGCGCCGTCCCCCTGATGCATGCACATAGTAAAAAGGGTACCGTCGCTGTGTTCAATGCCATTGGCAGCGACACTTGGATTGATGTCGGAAAGAAGAACGATGGGACAGAGACACACTGGATCTCTGAATCTGGCATTCTCGATGTGTTCATTCTCCCAGGTCCTGACCCTGCCTCGGTCTTCTCCCAATATGCCGGCCTCACAGGCACTCCCATGCTTCCCCCATTGTATTCTCTCGCGTATCACCAGTGTCGCTGGAACTATGTCAGCAGTGAAGACGTCAGATCAATACAGAAGAGGTTCGATGAGGAGGATATTCCGGTCGACGTCTTTTGGCTCGATATCGAGTATTCTGAAGGACACAAGTATTTTATGTGGGATGAGAAAACGTTCCCTGACCCAGTAGAGATGATTGCAGACGTAGAAGCCAAGGAACGGAAGGTACGTCTTTTACGTCTCAAGTTGCCTATAGATGGGTTCCGACGGTGCGCATAGATGGTCGTCATCATCGATCCCCATCTCAAACGCGAGTCCGATTACCCCGTTTACCAGCTTGCATCTGATCTCGGCGTGCTTGTCAAGCCCAAGTCGGGAGAGGGTGAATACGAAGGGTATGTCGCTCTTCTCATATTCCTCGTCGCTACGCCGACAACATACTTGATAGATGGTGCTGGCCTGGGTCTTCCTCGTGGATCGACTTCTTCAACCCCAAGAGCTGGGATCTGTGGGTCAAGTTGTTCAAGACCAAGAGCATCGATGGTTCTTGGACGTGGACGCAGAGCTCGGAGGACGTGGGTGTCTGGAACGATATGAACGAGGTTTGTCGCTTCATCCAATACTCCATCCATTCGGAGTCGAGGGAACTCGGGCTGATTTTTCATGTAGCCGTCGGTATTCAACGGCCCCGAGATTTCAATGCCGAGGGATAACATACATTATGGCGGATGGGAGCACCGGGATGTGCATAATATCAATGGCATGCTTTTTGTGCGTTACCTCCCTTAATCCGCCGGGCTTTATTCACTGCTCTTTGGTCCTTCCTTCCTTCATTTTATCAGGCCAACCAAACTTACAATGCCCTCTATCACCGCTCTGACCCTCCCAAACGTCCCTTCATTCTCACCCGTTCCTACTATGCCGGTACCCAACGGTTTGCGGCCATATGGACTGGTGACAACCTGGGTACATGGGAACACATGGCAGTGGGAGTGAAGATGGTTATCTCCAACGGACTTGCCGGAATGGTATTTGCGGGAGGTGTGTTGTCCCGTCCATTTCTTTCCTATGGATGGGATTTCTGACCCATCTCCAGCTGATGTTGGCGGTTTCTTCGGTAATCCCGATCCCGAGATGCTTGTTAGGTGGTACGGCGTCGGCGTATTCTCCCCTTTCTTCAGGGCACATGCACACATCGACACGAAGCGCCGAGAGCCATATCTATTGGATGAGCCCTACAAGGGTATACTCAAAGATATGTTGAGGTTGAGGTATGCAATGTTGCCGATTTGGTACAATGCATTCAGGGAGAGCAGTTTGACGGGAATACCCATACTGCGGTAGGTGTTTCCATCCCCGTTTGAGGAGCGGATTCGGCCCTGACGCAAAATTGTGACGGGCAGCCCCCAATACGTGATGTTCCCCGACGACGAAGAAGGCTTTGGGATCGATGATCAGTTCTACCTCGGTTCTTCTGGTCTCTTGTGTAAACCTGTGACCACCCGAGGGGCAACGTCTGCCTCTGTTTATCTTTCTGATGCACAGGTCTACTATGACTATTTCTCACATACTGCCTATCGTCCATCTGCCTCTGAAACTACAGGCCGGACTGTCACCGTTCCAGCGGCCCTCCATGAAATCCCTCTGCTCATCCGTGGTGGGTCTATCTTTCCCACGCGCGAACGTCCCCGCCGTTCCTCCCCTCTGATGAAACACGACCCCTTCACCCTCCGCGTCGCACTGGACGTTGACGGTAGCGCCAAAGGCGAACTCTACCTCGACGACGGCGAAGGCTTTGGCTATCAACGGGGCGAGCTCGTCTGGCGGGGTTTCCAAGCCTCGACGACGCACACCGACGACGGGAAGAAGAAGGAAAAGAAACGCGAGATTGTTATCCGGAGCAACGATCTCGCGACGGCAGCGCCTGATGTGGTGGGGTCGTATGTGCCTACGAACGCGTTTGCGAGGGGGTTGGAGGAGGCGGAAGTGAGGGTTGAACGGGTCGTGGTCGTGGGTGTGGACAAGCGACCGGTGTCCGTGTCGGTGATGCTCGAGGCCGAGGGGGGAGGACGGGCGTTGGAGTGGACGTACGAGGCGGGTGATGGTGATAGGGCGGGCGTGGTGGTTGTCAAGGATCCAGCGGTGGTGATTACCAAGGATTGGGCGGTGGTGATCGGATTTTGAGATAGCAGCTGGAGTTGGATATTTGCCCGACAAAAGTGCCCTTTCATGTCTGGGCTCTCGATGTACATAGAAGATTAACCATACCATTTATATATTTCCCCTTGTCTCCAGATGTATGATGCAAGTCGAGCATGAGACTGTTGTCCTTGCCAAGGACCAATAATCATCTCAGAGACTGGTCTCAACGTGTCGATAGGAACATTTGGAGAATTGCATCATGTATTCAGAGGGAAGGACCTCGAGTCCGGCATATCGAAAAGGCCCTGGTTAATCTCTTGCCTTCTAATACATCTGGGTCATAAAACGGTCTTCTCTGCATACTCGGAGCAATGCGCTCGTATGGTACGCAAGGCCGATGGCTTCACCTATCCTCCGTGATATGTCTCTTTTCCAGCCTCGATGGAAGGGTCCCTCCGCACGGCGTTCGAGCCGTGCCTGACAGTTTCCCAACTGATGAAAAAAAAAAAGTCTGAACAAGCACGCAAGAGGAATGAAGCACCAACGCACAGATTGGAATCGCCTACACGTCACTTGACCTTCTTCGCCAATGTACCCGTCTTTTCTTGCGTCCTGCTCCCCTTGCCGACGACCGTGACGCCTTTGCCAGACTTGACGAGGGTCCTGAGCGCAGCCTCCTTTTCCTGCTTCGTGCCGCCCTTGTTCGATCGCGTTTTGGTTTTGGCGTATCTGTCCGCCCTCTTGGCCAATGCGTCTCGCATCTTCTTTTTCGTTTTCCTCTCCTTGGTGCGTCGGGCGCGTTTCTCGAGCGGTGTCAATTCGCTGCGGGCACGGACGTCGGAGGTGGGGGCCAAGACTTCTTCGGGAGCGAGCATGCTGGCTTTTGATCGGCCAGAGGGCAGCGCCGATTCGAGGGACGCCGCTGGGACGTCCGACACCGTCGTGATACTCGCTTTCGGCTGTCAACCTCATCCCATGAGCACCTCCCATACCACCGGGCGTAGATATATGGAACGTACCGGTTTAGGCACATAATGCGCATTACACAACGCATCCAATTTCGCACAAATGCCCTCCCACAAACGAGTGATCTCGTCGTGTTCCCGCTGTAACCGACCGTCTCGGTCGTCTACCGATGTGCCAGACTGCGCAGCGACGTAAGCGCCTTCGTATATCTGCGCCAAGGACTGCGTCGACTTGGTATCCTGCAACTCTGCCAGGCGGGAAGGCAAAAAGGGCATGTGCGCATCCCCCACGGGTCGTTGCCGTACTACGTCGTCGAACTGGCTGTCTTTGATGCGTGCCTTGATACGGTCCTCGAGCGCCGCGACGACTGCGTCGGTGATGATGGGGACGTGACGCGTCGCACGTTCGAATTCAAGGTCTTCTTGGAGGAGGGAGTCGTGTGGGCGAGAGCGGGCAGAGGCTTCACCGAGGAGAGTCCATTCTTTGGGGGCGACGTTTTCGGCTTCGAGGGCTTGGATTTCGGTTTGGAGGGCGGCGAGGCGCTTTTCGTGGGTGGACATGTTGCGATCCTTTTGTTTTTCCGTGGGGTGGTGGCCCAGCTGCCGAAGTACTTGGTGATCGTCTTCGATAAACGTTGCGTAGTCGCGACTCGCGAGAGACTTGGACCTCTTACTTCTTAGAACCCCACCAAACACTACTTACTAGTCCTCAAGGTGTCGCTTTAGTTCGTGGTCTTTGTAAGAGGTATGTCCTATGACAAAGAACCTGCATGACTGGTACAACGGGACCCTCAATGATCGAGCTTCCACTTCTCCGTGGTTGGGAGTCTTCTGAAGACGTACTCTACGGAACTTCAAAAGCTGTGGTGCACATTCCAGGACAACTCATTGGCAGGTTTCTCCATGCAGCCAGACGTATCAGAGCAACAGAGAACACTAATGTCGTAGAGGAACGGCTGCCATACCATGTGTTCTCTCCAAGTGCTACATACGCCAACTTATTCACTTTCATTCATTCCTCGGCGCAACTCACGATTGACTCGCCGCGAACTTGGAAGACAGCTCGTTTACGCCGTTGATGTGCTTGTTCCGTTCCACCGCGCCCCCTTATCAGGATGGCTTCGGACGTTCAGCTCTGGTATGATTTGTCCCCCCTTCAACTCAGCCCCCTCCTGACCAGGATTCCACACCGCAGAATGAAGTTTCTCAGTTCCATCTCCAACGCTTTCCACGATGCAGGCACCTTCACTTGGGATATCCTTCTGACGTTGGGAAACCTTGTCCAGTTTAGCCGTCCTGTCGGAGAAGTTACACCCGAGGGTCATCCGGGCTGCGGGGGATATTGGCCAGAGTTCAGGCCTCCGGAGGAAGGCGACAGTCGATCCTGTTGCCCTGGCTTGAATGCAATGGCCAACCACGGTATGTCTACTTTGAGACGACTGTCACGCTATTCAGGTCATCACCCATTGCGTTTTTTATTCGCTCAGGAATTATTCCACGCAGTGGAAGAGGCATCAGATTCACCGACATTTCCGGACAGATCCATGCGACGTTCAACTTTAGCGCTTCGCTTTCCTACTATGTGTGCCACTACGCCGCCCGCGTGCTGGACAAAAGCTATAGTAGAGATACGTTTGATTTGGAGGAGATTAGCTTGCATAACGGAATGGAACACGATGCTTCGCTCACCCGTAAGCAATAACGTCTCCGCCACTTTGACAATGTGATTGCTTACCCCTCAATCAGGACTTGATACAGCGCTGCAGCCCAACCAGGCCGTGATCCACCCACCTCTCCTCGAAGAACTATTCTCGTTCGCTACTGGAAAGGACGACGCCGGAAATCCACTTCTCACTAACAAAGATCTCTCTCGCATTTTGGGCAAGCGTCGTGCCGAGGCCAAGGCGACGAACAAACAGTACAGCCTCCGACTCGCCCATAGACTCTTTAGCAGTGCCAAGTGTGTCGTCTGTCATTTATTCCCTCCTCCATCACAGACTAATATCCCTTCTTTGATTTGTGAAGCACATCGACAATCCCGACTATCTTTGGTGGTCGCGTAGACGACCTCCGGGCGATTCTATTGGAGGAACGGCTTCCTGAGGGATGGGAATCACGAGTTCGTAAGCCCTATGGGCAAACGATTCTCACCTTCAACTTGTCTGCTCTCCCAATAGAGTATAGCATCCGAGAGTCTGACTGGGCCGTCAGTGCGAAGCGGGCCGTCAGCCCTGCGAACCAGGTGGTCGAGGAAGACGCTTGAAGGGTTGGGGGTGGGGGTGTACGGGATGGTTGGGTGCTTGACGACGATCATGAAATGCTCCGCTTGTTTTGCTTTTGGAATCTGCGTATGATTAATGTACTTCCCTACTGTTTTGTCTTGGGTTCTTTCTGGTCTGTATCCAGTCTGTTTCTAATAACACTACATTGCTCAATCAAACGTTCCGCTGCATTTCGATAGACAAAGCATGGACCCTGCCACGCTAATCGATCTCTCTCACCCGCTACTCGAGCCAGTTCCATGCTACCCAGGGGACCCCGAATTTAAAATGAGCCTCGCATGTTCCTTTCCCCTCATCGCTGCTGGGCCCGCGCCCGAATCCGCGCCCGTACCTGGCACCATCAGCAGCGAGACCAGTCAAGCTGAGTACCCCCACATGGTCGTCCGTGTACATGCGCTCTCGCTCGGTACTCACACGGGCACGCACATCGACGCACCCTTCCACTTTTTCCCATCTGGCCAGAAATTACACGAGATCCCGCTCTCGCAGTTCGTCGGCCGTGCGGCCATCCTCGACGTCCGACATCTCGCGCGGGATCGGGGCATGATCAGTTGGGCGGATGTGACAAACGGTGGTACTGGCACTGGCACGGCAACAGCGCTATCACGCATTGGCTCACGCACAGACGGCAAGGCAGACATCGTATTGCTTTGGACGGGCTGGGACGTCCACTGGGGTACGCCCACGTACTTTGCACATCCCTATTTCTCGCGAGACGTCGCTATCGCGCTGCACGACCTCGGCGCAAAGATCGTGGGCGTGGACGTACTCAGCCCGGATGAAACCCCTGCCGACGACGAGAACGCGGAGACCGAACATGGGTGGGGGATGCACGAGGCACTACTTGGCCATGGGGTACTTATTTGCGAGAATCTGAAGGGGCTTGGGGAGTTGAGTGGTATTGGGACTCAGAGCGGCCGTGGGGAAGAGGAGATGTGGGTCAGTTTGATGCCGCTGAGTATACACGGTGCGGATAGTGCACCGGTGCGAGCATATGGTTGGAAGCAACAGGCCCTCGCAGCACGCTAACCAGGCTCGTGAAATGCCCCTGGCTGGTTTTGGTTGCGTGCATCCGCAGAGGTATCTCTGAAGGACTGGAAGAACTAATCACAAAGATGGATTCGTAACAAGAAATAGAGGAACGAAAAAAGGCTCTGCCATTCAAAACGATGTTCCTTCCACTGGATACAAGGATCATCGAATGGCTCAGAAGGTGCCCCCGGATCCCCGCCCATCCCACCACGGAGTCTGCGTCGGAGTCGTCACGAGGCGAGTTTGCATATCAATCCAGCTATTGGAAACTGACGACTTCTAAGACGTGTGACTCGCATACGCGTTGTTTTTGCTTCCGTTTCATTTGTCCCTGTGGCAACTTACGAAGGTCGGGTGGAGCGAGGGCGGCGGCGGGGGGGGGATTTCAAAGATGGAGACGCTCGGTCAAGGTAAGCCTGATACTACCCTGTTTTGTCCTTCCAGTCGTATTGTTATTGTACCCCTGTAGCCATGTACACACTAAGTACACCCGTCGAACGCGCCCGCGCCGCAGCGCTGCACCGCCACGGTTCCGTCAACTGTCGTAAGTCGTCCGTGAGCTAGTCGAGAAATATCATATCAACGCCAACTTGGACCCTTGCTAACTTGACTTTGCTCCAAAAGCATAGCGCCACCACGGCTACGTTTACTCCCACTGATTCCTTGTGTTTCAGCCTGAGTCCCTGACCGGACCCTCTGCGGAATTCTGAAGCGGTTATGTGGATATTCCGGGACCGCACTGAACTTCCTCATGCCATGGAGATATTGCGCAGACGAACTGCCGTACCGAGCGCCCTCCCTACCGCCATATCCGGTGATAGTGACTCGGCTGGCATTCAATAATCTGCGCCGAGCTTTGGTTAACTAGCTTCATTCAGTTTTATCTGACCCTTCGGCGCAACTTGGCGCAACCCCATGACTGATTCACCCGAAATTGGAAGACCATGTGTTTACGTCCCCCCTTGCACATTCGGTTCTCCAGCCTTTATCAGACTGGCCCCGGTGCGGTTGTCCCCCTTAGCCCCCAAGCTTGACCAGTATCCCACTCTGCAGAATGGGGTTCTTCAGTTGCATCTCCAACACATTCTACGATGCAAGCATCTTCACTTGGGATATCTTCCTGACATTAGGAAACCTCGTCCGGTTTAGCCGTCCTGTTGGAAGAGTTACACCCGAGGGTCATCCAGGCTACGGAGGTCACTGGCCAGAGTTCAGGCTTCCGGAGGAAGGCGACAGTCGATCCTGTTGCCCTGGCTTGAATGCAATGGCTAACCATGGTATGTCTACTTTGAGACGACCGCCGCGCTGTTCAGGTCATCACTCATTGCGTTTTTTATTCGCTCAGGAATTATTCCACGCAGTGGAAGAGGCATCAGGTTCACCGACGTTCCCGAACAGATTCATGGGACGTTCAACTTTAGCGCTTCGTTTTCCTACTATGTGTGCCACTACGCCGCCCGCGTGCTGAGCAAAAGCTATAGTAGAGATACGTTTGATTTGGAGGAGATTAGCTTGCATAACGGAATTGAACACGACGCTTCGCTCACCCGTAAGCAATAACGTCTGCCACTCTGACAATGTGATCGCTTACCCCTCAATCAGGACTTGATACAGCGCTGCAGCCCAACCAGGCCGTGATCCACCCACCTTTCCTCGAAGAACTATTCTCGTTCGCTACTGGAAAGGACGACGCCGGAAATCCACTTCTCACTAACAAAGATCTCTCTCGCATTTTGGGCAAGCGTCGTGCCGAGGCCAAGGCGACGAACAAACAGTACAGCCTCCGACTCGCCCATAGACTCTTTAGCAGTGCCAAGTGTGTCGTCTGTCATTTATTCCCTCCTCCATCACGGACTAATATCCCTTCTTTGATTTGTGAAGCACATCGACAATCCCGACTATTTTTGGTAGTCGAGTAGACGATCTCCGGGTGATTTTCTCGGAAGAACGGCTTCCTGAAGGATGGGAATCACGGGTTCGCAAGCCCCATGGGCTAACGATTCTCACCCTCAACTGCACTATTCTCCCAGTGGAGTTTGGCATCCGAGAGTCTGACTGGACCACCGACGCGAAGCGGGTAGCCACCGGTCCTGGACCTGCAAAACAGCTTGTCGAGGACGAAGTTTGATGAAGAGTTGAGGATGGTATTATGTTGTGCTACTGAGAGTGACGGGATGGATGGGTGCTTAACGACGATCATGAAATGCTTGGATTGTTTTTTTCTTTTGATGTGACTCGCGTACGATCCATGTGCTTTCTTAGTGTTTTTGTCTTGGCTCCTTT
>JBBPNB010000412.1:0-19414 GCA_038090635.1 Rubroboletus satanas
GAACGAGGAATGTAAGGTTGGCAGGCATATATATCTAGGTGGATGCGTTTTTGAGGGAAATAGACAGACGAATGACTTGGTAGTTGCGCCGCTTGCGGTGACAGCATCGACATTCTTTAGTCGCTCTAATTAATTAGACATTGTCCTCCAATCCCAGCCTGAGGGTGCATCTAGACTTCATCGAACCTTTGAGTGAATATCCTCGCAAGGTTACTCGTGGACAGGCTTATCAGCATTCATTTTGGTGCTGCGAACCGAAAGAACTGTATATTATCGATGTGCACGTACTCACAAATCATCCTAGTGCCTAACATGTATCACAGTGAATCACCTGGATTCATGTATCCCCTCGTGTGTACTGGAGCGGAAACAGAACAACCACGCGGGACACCGGATTGAAATGAAAGCATCGCGTGATCCCTCCTGATGCTGATCGACTGTAAGCCTAACAACGTACGTAGGGTAAAGCAAAGTGGTGCGCACTGTTAGATGGACCCTCCCGGCTGAGGGTTCAGATGAATCGTTCGTTCCCTGCGTCTAATAGGACGTGAGTGATCATGACGAGGTCTACCATCACCAGAAAGAAGACACACTGGGTCCGCTGTCTTTCCATCTGCAGCGCGTTGTCCACTACCGGAAGCACCTTTGTTCGGATGCTTGGGAATAACAGCCTTCGCAGCCGGTTTGTCCTATCACGCGTGATGAGTGCCTGCATAGAAATCAGACGAACAACGAACTTGTCGTTTGACGACGGGTTTTGCAACCGCTCGCTAAGATGATAATGTTAGACGTATCACATCCGATCGTCTATCAATGAACAGCACCCACCTTTCGACGTTGACCTGTGGCCATCCAGGAAGGTCCCGTGTTTGTAGAATCCACTCTCTCTGGGGAGTGGGAAGGAGACCGACGATCCGCAGGCTGGCGTGACTTTCTAGAAAGTTGGTCGAGCTCGAGCTCGTGCGAAGCCGACTGTTTGTTAGTCTTTCTCTGTAGCAACCTTTGCAATATTGAACGACCCTGAGGTGACTCGGCGGTATCACAGGTTTCCCCTGGACGTGCCTCAGGAAGGGAGGTCACCGGGGGTCTCTCGTCCTCCCGTGCATCAGCAGAGTGGGCCGGGGCCGGCGGCTCCAGCAGTGTCAAAACGGAAGCTAGAGAAAATAAAGTGATCACCCACCTCGTCAAAGTTGAACTGGGGAGCGGGCGTGCTCAATGGCACCTCGACCTATCACATCGTAAGAACCTGCCTCGAAGAGAAAGCGAACGAACAGATACCTCGAGGAGATCATTCCCGTCTTCACTGTGGCCATCGAATTCGGGTGCGCTGGATTTCCCAGGGTGTTCCTGTTGTACGTACACAACGGACTCAACGCGGCTCTTCCAGTGATGGAATGGGAGATCCCTACCAGATTAGAATCGGGTGGTTCGCTGTCGTGGCCATCTGAGGTCGAAGCTTGCTCGTCTCGTTGTCCTTCCTTGTGGATGGATGCCTAACATAGTTTGACAAATGTGAGAGACAGAACGGGGCCTATCTGACATGCTGGGACTAACAGATACGTACATGGAATGGACCATACGAGTCTGGGAGAATCTTGGCAAGATCACGTATGACAATTTTGCCGTCACCCCGTCCGGTCGCAATGTAGCTGCTGTCTGGGGAGATCACAACTGACCATAAATCCTGAGTGTCCTCAATGTCAGGGACAATCCGAGTCAGTGTTGATGAGTCCAGGAACGAGATTGAATGCGACCCATGTATGGAGGTAGTAGCAATAAATTTGCCACTCGAAGCTAGAGCTATAGTGCAGATGGAATCACTGAGAACCGGCGATTCGGCGAGCTGCGACCCAGTAGAGACATTGAATGTCCTGACTTTGTTGTCGCGGGATGTGGCAAAAAGTTGCTGACTGTCGCCTGACCATGCAAGAGGAGTGACTGCGACCCATCCGGGTATGTCAGTGTTGATGGTGATGAGGTTGTCACCATTGCGACTGTCGAAAACGTGGGTTGGGCCGCCAGCTGAGCAGGCGGTGGCGATGTGCTCGCCGTTCGGTGAGAATTTAATTCCGGTAACGAAGTCATTGTGTTCGAGTGGGCCGACGAGTCGCTCTCCGCTGGTGATGCTCCAAATGCTTGCGTCCCTGTTGGCAGTCCCAGTGGCAAACCTCGTCGAGTCAGGAGAGTATGAGGGGCGGGAGCGGACAAAACTACAACGCTTTCCCAGTACACTTTTCGTCTCCATTCTCGAGCGTTTTTGGACACGATGATTGCACTTTCACTTTCGAATCACACTTTCACTTTCGCTTTCAAATGATACTTTCGCTTTCCCTTTTGGGTCGTGCTGGAATTCGCTTTTGCTTTCAAATCGGATTTATTAACTGTTTTGGGGTAATCTTCTCCACCATGTGCAGCCACGACATGCCAGCGCTTGGACCTTGGTTATAAATTATATTTGGATATTTGGAATATTTTGAGAGTGTAAGAATTAGTTGAATAGTTTCCAAGTATTTGCTATGGTGACTCCGAGTCTAGCTGAAAAATTGGTCAAGTGCCGAGGGGTCATGGTGCACGAGCCAAATGCAAGCTGGACCCAAGGGGTGGAGGCTTGTCGGAATCCGGCAAGGGGTGCCCTTGCCCTTCTCAACCGAGCCCGCTCTGCAACGCATCACCACTGGCTGAGGGTGAAGGCGAGAGGAGGAGAGGGCAATCAGTGGTGGCACCCTTGTGCCATTTCTGAGGGGGTTTCCCGGCCGTCTTTGCGTCGCAGGTCTCTTCACACCTCTAACTTGCCAATGGTCCCTTTTTGGCCTTGGATGCCCATATTTAGACTTGGCAATCGGAAGTTGAAAGTGAAAACGAAAAACGAAAGCGAAAGACGAAAAACGAAAAACGAAAAACGAAAAACGAAAAACGAAAAACGAAAGACGAAAGACGAAAGACGAAAGACGAAAACGAAAGCGAAAGCGAAAAATGAAATCGAAAGTGGAGTCAAAAATCGAAAGTGAAAGCAACATCAAAAATTTGAAAACCAAACAAAGTGAAAGCGAAGAACAAACTTACTTCCAACACCAAATTGCCAAAAATTAAAAGTCGAAATAGCTAAAATTTGAAAGTGAAAACCAAAGATAAGGCACTTGGAAATCAAAAATTGTTTTGTCCGGCCAGGTCCGTCAAAGGAGAGACATCGACTGCATACACACGGTTTGTGCCCTCCACATCGATAACCTTTTCATGCATCTCTCCGTCCCACACGCTTGCCCCCTCCCCGGTACCGCACACTATCCACTTGTCATCTCTCGACACAGAAATGGCGTACGGGTCTATTGTCGTTTGCGTTCCGACCTGTCGACCGTCTGCAAGTCGCCATCGTCGAAGCTCGTTGCCTTTCCCGCCCAAAACATGGATTCCATCAGGATGGAAAGCAACTCCATATACATTGGCGGAGTAACCGGTGTCAAGTACTATCGTTTGGTCTTCCTCAATTGTCAGCATTGCTCAATCACCCATGGGCGCTGCTACGCACCGGTATTGGTCGACGACATGCTCACTGGAGATACGCAATCGTCAGTGTCGAAATGCCGAAGAACAAGGTGTTTCAGTTTGCTCGTGGTGGGCAAAGTTGCTGTATGAATATGTTTCCTTGTTCTCAATATGGTCTGTTCACACAGGCTACAGGTGCCTTGTATCTTTGGCGCTTATTGTGACTTGGGTCCCTCAGGTGACCTCGTCGCGATGAGTGCTCGTCATATTCCGGCCGCAGGACGTGGTTCATGACGAGTATACAATCCGCATTAAACCAAATCGCGACGTCCCGCACACAAAACATGTGTGCGTTCCATGATGCTCCCGAGCATGGAGCGCTCATCCTCCAGAAGAGTGTTCTTTACGAGACCGGAGGTGACTGTATATCGGCTCGAGCCACGCCACATCCACACTCACACGTCTGTTCATTTTTGAAATAGCTCACGCTCTACTATCGCCGTCGCACAGGTGGACGTGGCAGACGTACGTACTTGACTCTCACAACCACGCAAGCAGCCAACATCCGCCGAACTTTCCGTCACCTCCAAGGGGAGTCTGCGATTTCTTGTCATGTCTCGGCCGCGGGACCACGTTCACGATGAGTGAATCCACATTAAACCCACTCGCGACATACCGCGTACAAAACATCCTCAAACAAGAGCGCGCTCAAGTTCCAGACGAATGTTCTCCGTTAAACGGGAGACAATCGTAAGTCCGCGCAGTCACTGAAAGCACACCATATCCATACGTATGTGCAGGCTGGCGTTCTCGCGCTCCCTACGTCTAGATCTCTCTTCGGAGTTCAAATGATTGCGTTCACACACAGCCTCGTTGACGCTAGCAATGCCATCCGACACTCAACGACAAGTTCCTTGGTTCACCATGGCCAGAGTGTCTCGCAGACATCTGCATGGGAGCGACAAGATCGTCAGAAATTGTCTTCAATGGCTATCCTGGGGTGTTGATACGAATGCGGTATGCGCGTCAGTGTGATCAAGCGCACTACATCGTCCAATGTGTTCCATTACCATCCAATTCAGGATTGAAGCGCCGTATTTCGATGTTTCGATAAACAGGCAAGATCATGGACCCAGTTGACTGACTGTCGCAGTACTTCGACCGACGTCCAAGGCTCGTTCGAGCTGGCGGACATTTACGCATCGTGTGGCCAGTACGTTTCCATCCCTCGTGACGTTGGCTAGGCACGAATATTCAATGCGATCACTGATTAGTATGTCCTCGTGTTCGCACCACAAAATTTATTCTACGTCCTACAACTGACAGAAACGGCCTACACAGCCGGCAACCCAGCGCCCTCGATTAAATTTAGTGAACAGCTCAGATATAAAGGGATGCTGGGTCAAGTCTTGAGCTTCTGAACCGGACCGATGATGAACCGGTTTATGTATGCGAGCAGCGCGGTCTGAGATGCGAGAATAGCTTTGCGGACTTCATCGACGATGATACTCTGGAGAGAGGGGGAGGTGATTCAGTGAGGATGTCCGAGACAGCCAACGATGATAATACTGCACAATCCTACTCGCAACGTGAGTCACCGTGATTGTCACCGCAATGTTCGTGATTTGCTATCCTTGGTCGACCCAAGCTTTTCCCCCTGTGCCCGGTCAAGATGTGCACTGAAGAGTTCAAGACGCTCCAGTTCTGCGGGGAGTCGAGCAACCAAGGGCTCACGTGCGGTTCGTCCGGAAACATGCCCAGACCGACAGACGTTAACTAGAATCAATGGCAGTCGCAAACGGCAATACACATCGAACGCCTCCACACCACCGTCAACGATGAATGAGTTGGCAAAAACGGGGGGGACGGCCAGCAAAAACGAAACACACACGTACATGTCCATCTTTCAACGCCCGAATCACTGCGGCCTCGTCCAACACCTTCCCAAGGGCCGTGTTGACGACGATGCTGCCACGCTTCATCGCCCTGATCTGACGCTTCCCGACGAGACCCCTCGTCTCCTCGCGCAGTGATACATGGATTATCAACACGTCAGACCGCGCACACAACGCCTCCAGACTGTCGACGTACTCACGCCATGCAGGTGCATCCGCGACCCGGCGCCGGTTGTGGTACACCACGCGCATGGAAAAGAGCGAGATGGAGGCCGGTGCCGTCGAGCCCGAGGATGAGGTAGAGGCTGTGGTGGCGGTGGCTTCGTCGACGCCGCCGGGGGTGTTGGAGACGTGGATGCCTCAGTTAGAGTGGTCGGGGTTGGGTGAAGGGGGGATGATGAGTTGCTCTGGACGGAGACTGTGATCGCTCACCTTTCTCTTTACACGCATGCACGTTGCCAAGATGTGCCCCGCGCCATTACGTGCGATCCATCGCACGCTGGGCGGAAGCCCCGCAATCAGTTCGCCATCATATATCCCGATCCATACTGCGGAGATGTTGTGCCTGTAGATCCCGACGGTGCCTTCGTATGGCCCACCGGGTTGGAAGAGCGCAAAGAACTCGGCGCGATTGGGCGCATCGTCCACCTGGATCCGATGTCCGTGAACATGGCTGATGATTTTTATGCGAGTGGTGTACTAGAGTTGACGCACGATGATTTGCGCGATACCATCGACAAGTGCGTGTACTTCGTCGTGGGCCTATCTAAGGCTGCCTGTTGATTGTATCTCAGGATCGTGATAAGAAACATTGGTAGCTCGTGGTGGAGCCATACCAAAAATCATGATCTTTGGTAACGTTGTCATTCTGACAGCTATGAAAGGTGTGGGCGACGCAGGACGAGGGAGTACCCAGCGTGAGGATCTCAGTTGGATATCAGTTAGTTCGTTCCTTTGAAGAGGGACAATAATAGATAGTTTCGGACCCGCTCGACTTGGACAGCGTGTAAATCATCCATTCGTGATTAGTGCAGAAAGGGAGACAACTAGGATATTATCTGAAATAAGGTACGAAACCAGCTAGACGAACAGAAGGATACGTAGGCGATTAAGAAAACATACCATCAACCTAAACATCATCAGAAACCTACGAACTGGTCAAACCCCATTTGACCACTCACTTGTCGCCGAAATCACCTCCATCTCCAGGACCTTCATTTCAAACGCACGCTTAAACGGCGCGAACAGTTTACCGGGAACTGCGAAAATAATCTCCTCGAAAACCCCCTTGAACTTGGCGGGCTTCGTTTCCTCTTTACCTGCGTCTGTTCCTTCCCGAGTTCCGCAGACCAACAACTCTGCCCAAAGTTCGCCCACCATGTCGACGTTGTTTTGGTTGGAACCACATCCAAATGCACCAAGCACGAGCGCACGGTCACCACGGATCTCAAAGATACGCAACGCGCGCGCCATGCGATCCCGCATCGTGTTTCGTATACCATCCTCGAAGACGTGGGCATCTGAAGACGTGATAAGGTAATTTTGACGAATGGCAGCGGCATTCACAGGTACACTTGAAATGACGTTGATAAGATAGGGTGCAATGGTCGAGCTGGAACGCGACAGTGCTCGATCGACATCGACATCGACATCGTCGTCATCTCTTTGAAACGCGACAACACCAGGACTATACACCATAGAATGATCGTGCAGACCGGCACCGTCAGCGTTTAAAAACTTCCTGTGGGTCCGATAGAATTCCTTTGCCTGCGCCGATCGCAAGCTTGCTACAAGTGATGTCGATCGTGCAAGGGTTTCCTCTTGTTCGTCACCTCCGTGCAAGAACCCACCACCTGGTCGCTTAGCGGATGCAAAGGATAGGACACCTACAGAGGAAGTAGGGAGAGCATTGGGATATTGCCTCGCAAACTGCGGGTTTTCGGTAATCAAGTGTCTTGCGGCGGTGAGAGTGGAGCTGGATACGAATCGGATCGTACTTGATTCAGAAATGGATGTGCTTGCCCTAGACCCACGCCAGTTGGCAAGGTCAGGAGAACAATGTGGGTAAAACGTGGTGCCCTGTTGGCTGACGACGATTTGAGGGGCGATGTTGTAGAAAGAATGCACCATGTTGGGGTGCGCGTTTCCTTCAGGATTAGCCACAGCCACAGCCATCGCAGACTGGAAAGGTGACGGAGGCATCGATGGAGCGGAATGGGTGGTGAGTCTTTGTGTGATGTACTTGCCATCGCCAAGGACGATTCGTTGTGTATCACGGGCCGTATCGACCCACTCTGAGCGTTTCTCGCGTTGGGCTGCGAACGCCAGTCGTCTTCGTTGACGTTTGAAGTACTCTTGCTTGCGCTGCTGCTTCGAGCGCGCGATGGAGACGGATGGCTGCTTTATCGCAGTCAAAGGATGTGTGGGAGTGCTGGAGCGTGCCCTACCTTGAGGCACTCTTCGAGTAGACTTTCTTGTCATTGTGTTGGTGGTGATAGCGATGGTCATTGTCAAGTTGCAGTGGCAGTGTCCGTTGACGCAGCTATTTGTACCTGTTTATCGAAAATTATAAATACATTCCCACGCAACTTTCACTTCTTTCAAATCGTCCAAGTCACTGATTCCTCCGTCCATCACTCGACGGGTACCACTCTCGCAATGCCCACTTAAGCGACGCTATCGCATCGACTCCGGTCTCCCGCGCTAGTGCTGCGCAATGTTGCCGGGTCATCTTTTACCACGCAAGATCGGTTTAAGGTGGTGTCCCGAAACTATTTCTGAACGCTTCCGTCAGCAACAGATGATGGTCTCACACCATACGTCCTATTTATTCGAATTTTCTATCCGTCATACGTGTATTTATATTCCCTACACCCCAGAGGAAGGGACCAGGATTACAATAATGATTCTTTGTTGGACCCACTGACGCATGGCAGGGACAAAATATTCCGTATGTCCAATACGAGATACTCGTCGCTACAGTTATTCACTCGGTCGGCGAGGTATGTTCAAGTCAATCCAGCTGGTGGCGTTACGATTATAGCCTCTGCATTCACTCGCGATTTCCAGTCGCTTCCGCGTTGTTGGGTTCCACTGACTGTCACTAAACCAGCGATCGGTCATGGTGCACTGTTGACTGGTTCTCCCACCGGCAACATTGTTCTTCCTCACCCCAGAACCGGATCGGAATCGCTTTTCCCATGTTAAACGTCTCCAGCGAGAAATAATTAGCCTGGACCTGAGTCACGGAGCTATTACCTTATCTCTCAATAGATGGTGTGGGCACCACACCGCGGACTATGGTGTTCGGACACCACCAATTCCCGACTTTCCCCCGCCGAGTCCGGGACCTAAACGATCACAAGTTTGAGGTTAGCCCTGATTCCTGACATCACTTGGTGCAGATCTGAAACTCGTATTTACCACGCGGAGGCGTATACTCCCCTTCCGTGCGCCGCCACCCATCGCTTTCGTAGTATGGCGCCAAATGAGACTTCTTGTGACTGTTCAAGCACTGATTGCTGCCCAATATCCTACCTTACAACATCTTGCGACTCCATGTCAGCACGCATATCTCAGGTGTGAAGAAAAATGACCAGTCACACGGATCACAGACAAAAATTCACGTATTATTCACACCCGGCGATAAATTGAACTCCAGTACACCTGTTTGATCCTCACTTGACCCGATTTATTTACCATTCGGTGGGCAACTCTTGCCTTTCTGTTATTGCGGGCCTCCGAGATATGCTAAAACCGCCAATATGCACTCGGACCAAAGAGAAATGATCACGGGAAGTCTCCACGTGCTCTTAGCCGGATACCACTGAAGTCACGGGTACAAGCGCGTTACGGATACCCCATCTGAGAGCCCCCTTATATCCAGGGGGTTAAGGTCATGTAAGTTGAAAACCACCACTTCTCCCCTCGTGTTCATCATGTCGGTCGAGCCCGAGAAGAAACGCGACTCGTACGAGGAAGATGCGGCCGCGCTCAGTGTGGACGGTGACCAAGAAATACTGCAGGTGGAAGCACGACAAAGTGCGGAGCGGCGGCTTATTCGGAAGCTCGATCTTCGTTTATTGCCTACCATCGTCATCATCTATTTGATGAACTACATTGATGTGCGTCGCGTGTGTGGTGTGACGTGCACGGGTTGTGTTGACCTGTGTGGTATTGCAGCGTGTCGCAATCACCTCTGCTCGACTCAAGGGTCTACAGGCGGATTTGGGGTTGTCCGGTGCGTCCTCACTTGTTCGTGGGGCCTGGTAACTCACTGAGATGACAGATATTCAGTATTATACAGTGGTGGCGATCCTTTATGCGTCGTATTGTCCGGCACAGATTCCTTCCAATGTGGTAGGTAGTCCAGTTTCTCTGTTAGTGCTGTAGTTTTGAACCATTTCAAGGCCCTTAACTATGTTTCGAGGTCAGTCGCATTTCCACATTTCCAGATAGATTGGCCGCGAAACATCAGCCCTGCTTAGACCTAGCTTATACATCGGTACTTGTGTCGTCCTGTGGGGTTTGACGAGCGCTCTCACTGGCATCACCCATAACGTTGCTGGTATCATGACTTGTCGTGTGTTCATCGGGTTGCCGGAGGTAAGGCGATGGAATCCATCGACATGAGGACGACTGATGTGATACGCCATTTCAGGCTGCATTCTACCCTGGCGCTATCTATCTCTTGTCAAGATGGTACACACGAAAGGTTTGTCTTACTCCGGTCATGTCGTAAGATTGCAATAGATCATTCCCTGTAGGAACTGGCTTTCCGATCTGCCATTCTCTACGCCGGGCTGCTTATATCCAATGCCTTTGGTAGCGTGAGCTTCTCCGTGTTCGGCTTCCAGTCCAGCTCCTGACTTGTTGGTGGCACCTAGTTGTGGGCTGCAGGCATTCTTGGAAGCATGAACGGGGCGATGGGGATCGCAGCATGGAGATGGTGGGTTTGGCGGCTGCCCATGGAGAGCATGTTATCTGACATCACCTTTGCTCTCACCCTCGAATTCAGGCTTTTCTACATCGAGGGCGCTATTACGATCTTCATTGGTTTCTTGGCCATGTGCGTCCAATGCGTACTATCCTTGCTTGCTTCCATTTCACTGAACGAAGCTCCTAGGTGGCTGCTTCCGGATTATGTACGTCCCAGTCCCTCGGTGGTGTGATTTGACAAGTTCCTGAATTCTTTCTCCAACTCCGGTAGCCGAACAACACCAGGTGGTTGAGTCCCGCAGAGACACATTTGGCACAGCTCCGGCTTGCGGAAGATGCTGGCGAAGCCGACAAGGATTCACAGCAAGACTCGTATGTCGTCCGTGCCTCCCTGAAGTTCTAAATATCGACTGCGTTTGCAGGGTCTTTGAAGGTCTGAAGTTGGCGCTCAAAGATCCCAAGGTCCTGATTTTCATGTTCATGTGTTGTTCACAACTATTGGGACTCAGCTTCGTCAACTTCTTCCCAACGTGAGTGTTTCGTGTATGGAGCACTCTATGATCGAGGTCACACCTACTTGCGTTCAGATTGACCGCCACTCTCGGCTACTCCACGACGAACACTTTGTTGATGGCAGCGTATGTTCTGTACCATATCATTCATTCTCGGCACTGAGTCTCTATGTTCGGTCAGCCCCCCATGGGTCTTTGCAGCCATCGCGACGATCATCAATGCGCGGCATGCTGGTGAGCAGCTTACCTGGCCTCTCCTACCTAACAGACCAGTTTTGGGTTGATGGATGTGTATACATGCAGACGTCACTGGCGAACGATTCTTCCACCAGACCGCCTGGTGGTGGGTTGTCATGATTGGCTACATCATATCACTGTCGACGATGAAGACGGCTGGGAGGTATTTCTCCCTGTTCCTCATGGCGTCCGGATATTGTGGTATGTGCTTCCCCCGCTCTGTCGATCAACTTTCATCCTTGTCTGACTTTTTGCGCGCGCGTATGTCACGTTAGGGTTTACGTTGACGTTGGTATGGGTGGCTAATGCCATCCCTCGACCACCGGCCAAACGGTCCGCAGCGATCGGCCTCGTGAACGGGTTTGGAAATCTGGGGAATGTGTACGTGGTCGTGTCTGTCCTACGCGTGTACGCTCATCTCGCAACCGGGCGTTCGGACAGAATGGGATCCTACATCTGGCAAGCGAACTGGTCCCCCCAATACCATCAATCGATGATCATTGCACTCTGTGCACTCGCGTTGGCGAGTTTCCTCAGTTTTGGTGTGTATTTCGGTTCTCTTTTTTTCATGCATCTCGAGTACGACTGACACCGGCTCGAAAATTTGAATGTTAGTCGTACGCATGCTGCTTGTGCGAGAGAACAAACGAATGGAACGCGCAGAGCTGGACCTGATGAATGGACCCGAACGGGAGCGGATCGAGGAAGCGGCCAAGTTGGAGGGGATTACGTTCGACGAGGCTGTAAGACGCAGAAAGGGGTTCCGTTATCTGTACTAGGTTACCCGGAGAGGGGTGTTTCGGGCTATGACCATGGCTTGAATATCGACGTTGGCCTCATGAGTCCTATTGCACGGAGGCTTGGCGGAGAGCACGGCACGACGTAAAGTTGATGCAAAAATGCGATGAGAAAACGTTCCTTAATTTGTTTCCTTGAGCTCGTGCATCGCACCTGCGAGATGAAAGACTTCGTCAGGGGTGGAGTGGGACTCGTCCCCAATAGACGTATGACAGGCGGGAGGGAATGAGCTCAGGATTTGGGAATCGCTCCGGGATGATACGCAAGAGCGCGAGCGGTCCGTTTGTCATCGCGAACTACGATTCGAACGGCTCTTTGGCATGCTGTAAATGGTGACACGCAAGGCGGACCCAGCGATAGTTTCAGAATGCTTGCACAGCGCCTTCGATCGTGGTCGTGTATCACATATGTAACAGTAATGTCTCGTTCCCCTGTTAATGAACTTGATCTTTGAAGAGAATGCCGGAGCAAAGTCTGATAGAGGGCGGGTTCCATCATTCCATGTAGCCACTGGGGTACCAACGTCTCAGAACGGACATGATCCTAGGCCAGGCGGAGACTCGTATGATAACAGTCAGCGACACGGCGTCGAAAAGGAGCCCCAGACCATTCTATAGCAGCGAGCCCCATGCGACAACCAAGGAGTATCGGGAAGAGAACTTGAAGCTAGAAGAGACCGGTTGCACCCCCGGGACAGAAGCAAATGCAGGACAAGGTAGGAGACAAACACAAGGGAACCCGAGTGCATGAACAGACTTGAACGCTTCATCTCTGATTTACGGAGAACATTCTTCTGGGGTATGAGCCCTCCCCGTTTGGGACCGTCCTAGAATACGCACGTGTTTCGTGCGCGGTATATCGCGAGTCGGTCTAATGAGGATTGTATGCTCGTCGTGAACCACGCTCTGCAGCCGAGATATGACGAGCACTCGTCGCGACAGGTCACCCAAGGGACCCGAGTAAGAATAAGCGCCAAAGACACGAGCCTGAGGCTGTACAGTATAGGCTGTGCGAACAGACCATATATATTATTGAGGAATAAGGAGACGTGTTTATGAAGCAACTTTGCGCACCACGAGTAAACCGAAACACCTTGTTCCTTGACATTTCGACACCGACATTGTGTACCGATCAGTGACCATGTCGTCGACCAATACCGGTGCGTAGCAGCTCCGAGGAGTGATTGAGCACTGCTGACAATTTAGTAAGACCAAACGACGGTCCTTGACACCGGTCACTCTGGGTCGATATACGCAATCGCTTTCCACCCTGACGGAAAGCACCTTTTGGGTGGGGGTGGCGATGGGATTCGACGATGGCGGCTTGCTGACGGTCAAGAGGTCAGAAAGCAAATGGGACTAACGTTGTGCGCCATTTCTGTGTCGAAGGACCTCAAGTGGATAGTGTTCGGGACCGACAAGGGCGCGAGTGTGTGGGACGGAGAGATGGATGAAAAGGTCGTTGATGTGGAGAGCACAAACTTGGTGTGGGCAGTCGATGTCTCTCCTGATTCGACCAGGTTTGCCACCGGGACCGCAAGGGACAAGAACAGCACAGTGAGCATTTGGAGCATCCGAAGCGGAGAGCGACTCGTCGGCCCACTCGAACATGACCATGATGTGACCGGAATCAAATTCTCCCCGAACGGCGAGCACACCGCCATTACATGCTACAACGACTCAATCCGCATTTTCGACAGTCACAACGGCAACAAGCTCCTCACCATCAACACTGATATACCCCAGTGGGGCGGGGTCACTCCGCTTGCATGGTCAGGCGACGGTCAACAAGTTCTTGCCACATCCCGCGACAAGAAGATCAGGTCGTTCAGTGTCTCTACCGGGTCACAACTTGCCGAATCACCAATTCTCCGTGGCGACGACGTCTTCTCTTTCACTCTGGCCCCCAATGGAAAGTTCATTGCTACCCTCGCACAGCAATCAATCTCATTCCTGCGCACATCGACACTCACTTGGATTGACCCTGTCATTGAAAACAGTGAAGACTTGCGGTCAATCGCGATCTCCCCAGACAGTAGCTATCTCGTAACTGGACGAATGAACGACGGGAAAATTGTCATTCGCAACCTCGGCATGATTCTTCCGGACTCGTATGGCCCTTTCCGTGTAAGTATTTGTGCCTGCATAGCCATCGCATGTCAGATAAGCCCCGTTCTGTCTCTCACATTTTTCAAACTATGCTAGGCATCTACTCGCCAGGAAGTACAACAAGACGAACAGTCTTTGACCTCGGGTGGCCATGACAACAAATCACTGGACTCTAATCCGGTAGGAATTTCCCATTCCATCACCGGTCGTGCTCACTCCATTATGTACATATAACAGGAAGATCCGGCGAAATCCAGTGCACCCGAGTCCGACGGCCACAGTGAAGATGGCAATAGTCTCCTCGAGGTACCCCGTTCGTTTTCCCGTCGAACCAAGTTCTCACGATAGGATAGGTTGAGGTCCCATCGGGCACGCCTGCTCCTCAGTTCGACTTTGATGAGGTGGGTGATCACTTTATTTTTCTCTAGCTTCCGTTTTGACACTACTGGAGCCACCGTCCCCGGCCCACTCTGCCGATGCATGGGAGGACGAGAGACCACCGGTGACCACCCTTCCTGAGGCACGTCCAGGGGAAACCTGTGATACTGCCGAGTCACCTCAGGGCCGATCAATTGTGAAGAGGTTGCTACAGAAAATAGGTAACAAACAGTCGGCTTCGCACGCGCCCGATCGACTTTTCAGAAAGTCACGCCAGCCTGCGGATCGTCGATCTCCCACCCACTCCCCAGAGAGAGCGGATACCACAAGCAAAGGACCCTCGCGGATGGCCGCAGGCCAACGCCGACAAGTGAGTACTCTTCATTGATGGACGATCGGATGCGATGTATCTAACATATCATTTTAGCGAGCGGTTGCAAAACCCGTTGTCAAACGACAAGTTCGTTGTTCGTCAGATTTATATGCAGTAACTCATCACGCGTGACAGGATAAATCGGCTGCGAAGGCTGTTGTTCCCAAGCATTCGAACAAAGGTACTTCCGGTAGCGAACAACGTGCTGCGGATGGAAGGACAGTGGACCCAGTGCGTCTTTTTTATGGTGGTGGTGGACCTCGTCATGATCGCTCACGTTCTATTAGGCGCGACAAACGAACGAACCATCTGAACCCTCAGCCGGGAGGGTCCATCTAACAGTGCGCATCATTTTGGTTTACCCTGCGTTGTTATGCTTACAGTCGATCAGTATCAAGAAAGATCTGGCGATGCTTTCATTTCAGTCAGGTGTCCCCTGTGGTTGTTCTGTTTTCGCCCTGGTACACATGAGGGGATACACGAATCCGGGTGATTGAATGCAAGACATGTTAGATACTAGGATGATTCATGAGGACGTACACATCAATTGGGTATACAGCTTTTTGTCAGTTCGTGTCACTTCGCAGGCATCAACACGAATTCTGATCACCCCGTCCATGATTAAGCTTGCCGGTATATTCACTCACAGGTCACTGGTGTCACCGATGAAGTCTAGGTGTACGCGGAGACTGGCTAGTTAGAGCCGTTAAAGAAGGTCAAAATTTTCACCGCAGGTGTTGCAACTACCAAGTTATTCGTCTGCCTGATCCACCTCAAAAACACATCCCAATAGATATGCCCGTCGACCTCAGATTCCTCGTTTGTACAAAAAAGAAAAGAAAAGAAAAGACGGATGTGTCGTGCCAGAAAATGGCAAAACAATGAATGATATCATGACAACCCGACCCCAATCGACAGCGAGAGTGAAAGTGAAGGGGGGGGGGGGAAAGGACGTGTATGATCAACCAAACGAACAAGAGAGCGTCCCAAACGATGCAAGGCAAAGAAAAAGAAAAGGAGATAAGAGAAAGGAAAGAGCAAGCGAGACAAGTCGATGAAGATATTGAAAAAGGGGGTGCAAAATGAAATAATGCGGCGAGAGATGAGGATTACTAAACGAATGACTGTGGTGAGCGTCGTTGCGGCAAGAGAGAGTGCCGGCACAGAGTCTGATAGACGGCGGGTTTCATGTAGCCACTGGGGTGCCAATGTGTCAGAAAAGACATTACCTTAGACTAGGCGGAGACGCGTACCTCGGGACGATAACAGTTGGCGACGCGGCGTTGAGAAAGGCCCAGACAAAACCTGGTGGAAACCGAGTCCATGAACCGTCTTGGACTCTGCACATCCCGACGAAACACAGCAGGAAAACCATGGACTGGATGCTTGGCCACTACCAAGTTTAGCAAGTGACGAACATTGCAGTGACCATCACGGTGACTCACGTTGCGAGTAGGATCGTGCGGTATTATCATCGCTGGCCACTTGGACATGTTCACTGAATCACCTCCCCCCCTCTCCCGAGTATCATCGTCGATGAGGTCCACAAAAATAATTCTCGTATTTCAGATCGCGCTGCTCGCATACATAGACTGGTACACCATCGGTCCGGTTCAGAAGCTTGAGTCTTGACCCCAGGTCTTTGTATGTCTAACCTGTTCACTAGAGTCAATCAAGGGGGCTGGATCGCCGGCTGTGTAGGCCCTTTCTGTCACTTCCAGGACGTAAGAATGCATTCTGTGGTGGACACGAGGACATACATCAGTGATCCCATGGGATATTCCTGTCCAGCTAATTCGTCAGTGTCGATGGTCCGGCCAACGTCACGAGGGATGGAAACGTACTGGCTACATGGTACGGAGATGGCCGTCAGCTCAAACGGGCCTTGGGCATCGATCGAAGTACTGCGGTAGTTCGTAAACAGGGTTGTCGATCTAGCTTGCTCATCGAAATATCGGAACACAGCGCTTCCATCCTACTTTGGATGACAGTGGAACACGTTAGACAATGTCGTGCGCTCGATCAGATTGAAGCGCATACCGCATCTGTCGGATCCCGCCTCCAACACCTCAGGATAGCATTTAAGCGCAATTTCTGGCGCCTTTGTGGCTTCATGCAGATGACTGTCAGGCAGTATGCCCATGGTGAACCAGGAAAGGTGTTGCTGAGCGCCCGAGAATATTGCTAGCGTCAACGACGATGTGTGTGAGCGCAACCAGTCTAGCTCCGGCGAGACACGTAGGGAGCGCGAAAATGCCAGCCTACGCAGACGTGTGAATATGACATGGTTTCAGTGGGTGTGCGGACTTACGATGGTCTCCCATTTAACGCAGAACATTCGTCTGAAGCTTGAGCGCACCCTTGTCGAGGAGGTGCCTGGACGCACGTGTATTCTGTACGCAGTATATCACGAGTGGGTCTTATGTAGATTGTACACTCGTCGTGAACAGAGTCCCCCAGCCAAGGCATGACAAGCAATCGCAGACTCCCCTTAGAGATGACGGAAAGTCCGATCGATGTTGACTGCTTGCGTGGTCGTGAGAGACACGGATGTATGTCTGCGACGTCCAGCTATAACCGTGAGCGCGAGCTGTCTCAGAAACGCCGAAACGTATGAATGTAAGTGCGGCGTGATTCGAGTCGATGTGAAAAATAACATACATTCATCTTTGAATTGGACCTGCGGAGAATATTCTTCTGGAGTATATGCGCTCCCCGTTTGGGAGCGTCCTGGAATACGCACATGTTTCGTGCGCGGTATATCGCGAGTCGGTCTAATGAAGATTATATAGTACTCGCCGTGAACTACCGTGACGTTCTGCAGCAGAGCTATGACGAGCACTCATCGCGATGAGGTCTCCTAAGGGACCCGAGCAAGAATAAACGCCAAAGACACGAGGCACCCGTAGGCTGTGTGAACAGACCATATTGAGAACAAGGGAACGTATTTACGCAGCACCTTTGCGCACCACGAGTAAACCGAGACAGCCTGTTCCCTGACGTTTCGACACCGACAATTGTATACCTTCAGTAAGGATGTCTTTGATGAATACCGGTGCGTAGCAGCTCTCAGGAGTGATTGAGCACTGCTGACAATTCAGTAAGACCAAACGACTGTACTTGATACTGGTCACTCCGGAAACGTATATGCAGTTGCTTTCCATCCGGACGGAATACATATTTTGGGCGGGAAGGACAATGGGCTTCAACGATGGCGACTTGGCGACGGGCAAGAGATCGGAAAGGAAACAGAAAAAACGTTATACGCCATTTCTGTGTCATCGGATCACCAGTGGATAGTGTGCAGCACTAGGGAGGGGGCAAGTGTGTGGGACGGAGAGATGCGTGAAAAAACCATCGATGTGGAGGGCACAAACGGTGTGTATGCAGTTGATGTCTCTGCTGATTCAACCAGGTTTGCCACCGGGACTGCTAACAAGCACGCAAGCATTTGGAGCATCACCAGCGGAGAGCGACTCGTCGGCCCACTCGAACACGACAAGTCTATTACTGGAATCAAATTCTCGCCGAATGGCGAGCACATTGCCACCGCCTGCTCAGATGGTGACTCGATCCGCGTTTTCGACAGTCGCAATGGTGACAACCTCATCACCATCAAGACTGAGATACCTGGATGGGTCGCAGTCAATCCGCTTGCATGGTCGGGCGACGGTCAGCAAGTTTTTGCCACATCGCGCGACAACAAAATCAGGTCATTCGATGTTGCTGCCAGGTCGCAGCTTGCCGAATCGCCGATTCTCAGCAGGGTCTGCGCTGTAGCTCTAGCTTCGAATGGCAAATTTATTGCTACTACCTCCATATACGGGTCACATTCAATTACATTCCTGGACACATCAACACTCACTCGGATTGTCCCTGACATTGAGGGCACTGAAGATTTATGGTCAGTTGTGATCTCCCCGGACAGTAGCCATATTGCCACTGGACGGAGTGACGGCAAAATTGACATACGTGATCTCGCCAAGATTCTCCCGGACTCGTATGGTCCATTCCATGTAGGTATCTGTGCCTCCATGGTCCTAGCATGTCAGATAGACCCCATTCTGTCTCTCACATTTCTCAAACCATGTTAGGCATCTATTCGCAAGGAAGGACGACGACACGAGCAATCTTCAACTTCGGATGGCCATGACAACGAATCACCCGACTCTAATTCGGTAGGGCTTTCCCATCCCGTCACCAGAAGAGCCGCGCTGAGTCTGTTGTGTACGTACCATAGGTAGAACCTGGGAAATCCACCGCACTCGAGTCCGATGGCCGCAGTGAAGACGGCAATGATCCCCTTGAGGTATCTGTTCGTTCGTTTTCTCGTCGAAGTGAGTTCTCACGATGGGATAGGTTGAGGTGCCATCGAGCACGCCGGCTCCTCAGTTCGACTTTGACGAGGTGGGTGATCCCTTTATTTATCTCTGGATTCCATTTTGACACTGCTGAAGCCACCGTCGTCGGCCCACTCTACCGATGCACTGGAGGACGAGAGACCACCGGTGACCTCTTCTCCTGAGGCACATCCGGGGGAAACCTGTGATGCTGTCGAGTCACCTCAAGGCCAATCAATATTGAAAAGGTTGCTACAAAGAAAGAGTAAAAAGCAGTCGGGTTTGCACGTTTCCGATCAACTTTCGAAGTCGGATGGTCAATCACCTTCCCACTCCTCAGAGAGTGTGGATA
>JBBPNB010000413.1:0-19401 GCA_038090635.1 Rubroboletus satanas
GAGGGAGAACCCCAAGTCGCGTATCGTGGGGGTGGCACATGACGAGTGGCGGTGGCCGCCGCCGGTTTGCCCCAGTCGGGCCTGCACCGCATGTAAATTTCTCGACATAAGTTCTAATTACTTACTTAAGCCAAGATGTGTCCACTGTCGTACCACGGTCATCGTAACTACCGAAATGTTCCCCAGAAATGGCCTACCGTACGAATTGCGTGAACATGTTAGGCTCGTGCCTCAGCCGCAGACACACGGGGAGAGAGAGGCGCAACACGATCTACTGGGGGAACCAGGCCCAGATAGAAGCGTGACCAAAACCAGACAGCTCCGTCCCCGGATAGCCGAGAGGAAGGCATCGTGAAGTTTAAGCGGGCACGTGCATTGTATGCCAAGCGACAACGTACCGTGAGTGATCCTGACTCTCTTTCCATTGCTCTGATACCTGGCCGAGTAATGTCTTCGAGCACAAGTGGGTGGCCAAGGAACGGTGAGCACTTGGGCGAGATGTTTCAGAGTGTGGTACTGACGGGGATTCAAGAGTCGGGTGCCTCCTCGAGCAACGTTCGCGAAAAGGAAGCAAAACCGATCGAAATCAATGGTCGAGACAACATATTTTCAGTCGCCTTCCTCGTTGATGAGAAGCACATCGTGGGCGGTGGCGGGGAACAGCTTCGGCGTTGGCGAGTGGAAGACGGTGGGGAGGTGGGGACCCCAATGGATGCGGGGAGTGACGTTTACGACATCGCAGTGTCACGAGATGGAAAGTGGGTCGTGAGTGGGACGGCGAGTGGCGAGGTAATGGTGTGGAGTGCAGAGACCTACGAAAAGGTGAACACGTTCAAAGCACACGACTATCGCGTGTTTTCGGTGGATGTCTCTCCAGACGGGACAAGATTCATGACCGGATCAGAGGACGGGACTGTCTGCGTCTGGTCGCTCTCCACCGGCAAGCGACTGCTCGGTCCCTGGAAACACCGTTGCGGCGGCATTGCTGCAGTCAAATTTTCACCCGACGGACGCCTTATCGCCACTGCGACATGGTCTCTTCGGATCTACGACAGCCAGGACGGCCGCCGCCTCATCAACATCCCAATCAAAGTCGACGAGCCAAAGAGCCGATCCCTCGCTTGGACAGGCGACAGCAAGCATGTCTTTGTCTTATCTTGCAATGGTAACATCAACTGTCTCGACGTGTCCACCAGGATGATACGCTTTCGATGGCCCATCCACAGCAACGATGAATCCAGCTGCATCGCCCTGGCAGGCAACGGCACATTCATCGCAGCTTCCGCTAACTCATCAGTCTCGTTCTGGGACACTACGACACGCGAGCAAATCGGGTCTGTCATCCAGCATACAGCTGACGTTGAATCAATAGCTATCTCAGCAAACTACGATCTTGTGATCGTTGGGGGCCAGACAATCGCCCTTCGCAAGCTCCATGACATCCTTCCCTCAACCTACTTTGACGATGTAAGTGCACTTGCATCAAAATCTCGCTACGTGAGACCCCCCATTGCTAACTGCTGCAGAGTTTAGCGGAGCGGGCCAGGCAGCGCATGGCCGACTACAGAGAGACATTCGAGTCCCGTCGTGCAGAGGAGAAGTCAAGTTCGTTTATCAGCACCCTGACTCGCGTGTCGTTGACATCCACGTTCATTAGACAGCGAAATTGCGCGTCTTAAAGAGATCGTTCAGCAACTGCGTAACCAGTTCTCCGACTTCCAACGCGCAGCTGTTCAGGAGAAGGATAGCCTGAACGAAACTATCAAGGCCCTCCGTGCACAGAACACGGACTCGAGTGCGTCCCTGGTCACCCTGACTTGCGTTTCATTGACATCCGCGTCTCTTAGACAGCAGGATTGCACGTCTCGAGGAAATCGTTCAGCAACTCCGTGGCCCGTAGTGTTACAGCTTTTTGCGCGTTTCATACAGCCTTTCGGCACGTCTCACCTAGCCACTTCTCGGGTAGAATGAACACATCAATTATGATATACGAGTTAGATCGCAGCATGCAACGGGACCGAATATTTCTTCGCCTCCTTTGTCACCTGCACACTCGTCGACCGCGTCATCGACGGAAGCCCATGCTTGTCGGCACGATCGGTCAAGACGCCACGATGGTCTTGTTGGCGACTCTAGGCAGCATCCACAACAGTACGACGCAGACAATCAGCGTAGTGTTACTGTTCGTGTTCAACACCTATGTACTGTCGCTTGGTTCTATGTGCGTGTTTTCCCTTCTTCCCGTTCGTTCCGAGTCGTTCCTAGACCACATTCAAACTGTGCGGCTTTGAATTGTCTCGTGCAGCTGCCGTGGCACGGGCGGCAAAAAAAAATAACGAAACGCACGTACCAGATGAAAATGCCCAGAGTGCAATGGCGCCTCATCTTGGAGCATGCAGTGGTCTGCAACAGCTACCTGTGGGGAAGGGTAGTGTGTGTGGTGTTGGGCTCGTACTGTCTCTGACCGTTTGCTTCGTGCGACACGAGCTCCAAGAGAATGCGTGTGCCGGTTCGCTGTGCCGGGGTCTTTCTAACACTGTTTGATACGAAATAAGGGGACGAGTCCGTCTGCCATACGTCTGAGAATCTGCGTCCTTGTGTAGGTCGGATTTGCGGGTGGGCTCCTGGGGGGGGCGAGCCGTGCACGTCCTTGGCGACGAGTGTGACCTTTTCACGGAACTCCATTCCCAGTTCAAACGTCTGCTTCATACGGCCTTGCTTGTCGAGACCGACTCTGTTGGTTTGTAGGCCAGCGACGCCGTTGCCGCTCTCGCCATACTACCCGAGACCGGCACAGGCAAATCTGGGATGGACCTCGACGCCGAGCTCCTCGGCAAGAATTTGAATTAAACCAAGATGTGTCGTACCACGGTCATCGTAACTACGGTACTTCGATCGTACGGATGTTCTCTATCAACTCAGTCAGCGATACCTCCTTGCGCACTTGAACCATGATCAAACTGTCCGTGGCGACCCGCCTATACTCTACGCGCGATACCGGCTCAAGCAAGAGCGCACCGAATGACTGCCTGAGACGGGCGACCAATCGGAGCGCTTGCGTTGTCCTGTCATGCGCAGTTGCACCACCCGAGAACTCTTGGTCGAGCAGTGGGCGGATCCATGGATGGACGAGACACAGATCCTTCATCCCAGTCAAGTTGTCGGTTGTCTTGATCTCCACGCTCCCGAACGTGGACGTCACGGCATGATACACACAGAGCTTCGTCACAAGATCTGGACCTGAGGTGGGAACAAATTCGGTGATGGGAAAGACAATGCCAGGAAGTTGCAGTCGGGTGGCAGCAAGGGAACTTGAACGAAGTTCACTGAGGTTGTTATACAGCATCACAGCAAGGGAGAGGTCGGGCAACGATGAGCGCAAGACCGTGACCGTGTTGTTCATCTCATCCATCTTGATGGGTTGAGCGATGTGTGGCGGCGCGAGTTGGCTGTAGACCGTGAGGTCGAGTGGTAGGCAGCTATTGTAGGTACCCGCGTGCCCGGTCCAAGCGAGAATCGTGACGTCGCCCGATCCCGTCAGAATGTGTTCCAGCAGTCGACCTACTGCGCGATCCCCCTCCCCGTATATGACTGGGATGGCAACATTGAAGATCCCAAGCAGCGAGTAAGCAACGTCTTTGGCGAGTGTCGTTTGACGCATTGAAGCCAGATATTAAAGCTTCTCTCGCACTCTGTTAAGGCCGGGTCAAAGCACAGCCATCTCCTGTGCAGAAACTCCTGTGGCGTGTTGCATCTCCAAGATTATGGCAGGCGACTCTTTGTGGTTGGACAAAGTCAAGCCAAGATATGGCTTCCAGTCCTCGGTGTAGAACTGGACAGTCTCGGCAGCAACATATTCTTGGTATGTCCACGCTCGAGTGTTCCAGATGCTCCGTCAGGGACCATTGGGGAGCTGGGACTCCGACGAGACACCACGAAGGTACACGACGGTGAGCGACGAGCCACGATACCATGTGAACATTGCCACAAATGACTCTTGCAATACCACATAGTTCAGCTTGTCCACACAGCATGTGTCAATCCATGCCCACTGAAACCCGAGAGAGCGCACGAGCGAGCAGAATTTCTGCAGCTTGACGTTCGCCAGAGATGCTCCTAGCTCGTAGATCGAGATGCTCTCAACCTTCTGAAACAGAGGCTCATTATGCTCCCGTCTGTGTGAGAGCATTACATATCGGTAGAATATCTTCACCACTCTGTAAATACGCCCGTAGTCTAGTTCTGTCGTCATCGACGACACTAGTTCGTTGTAGATCGGGAGTGCCTCGAATGCTGCCACTTGCTGTGTCTTGTCATACAGACGACCGGTGGTGGTGTTGATGAGTACCCGCGGCATGGGGCGGATAGTCTGCTTGACAATGCACCGAATTGTGGGTGTAGCGTCGACATAAAGGCCACGAAGTTCTATCATTGATGTCCATTAACACGTGGTGATGTGACTGATATTGAGGAAATGACTCACCACGAATACGCTCGTCAGGAGACTCGTCCAGTTTTGAAAGCATCATATGGAATGCTTCAACGGCCTCGGCGTGGCGTCTTTCGCCATGTAATACCGCATGCCTCTGCTCGTACCCTCGGTGAGATGAAGGGTCGAGCTTGATAGCCTGTGCGAACCGTTATTAAATATGGTCTGATCCTCTGTGAAGTACAAACGTTACCTCGTTGGCATCACTCAGCGCTTCCTCCCAGGAGTTCATCCAGGCTCGTGTCTTGCTCCGCTTGACGAGAATCTCCATGGGATCCACTAGATCGAGTGACAATATGGTCGAGAGGTATTCGACGGCTTCATGATAGTTCCGACGGTCCATTGCGACATCGGCGAATTGCTCTAGCCTCTCTCTGCATTGCCGTTGAAAGTCTGTGGAACGATCAGGTGAGCTTTTGACGGTATTGCGCATGCAACCACTGACCAAGTTCCCATTGCGCTCGCTCATCGTGGTTAATCGTGGCCTGTCCTAGCTCGCTCTGCATCTGTCGGAAACACTTGATGGCCTCCGAAATGCGACCATCCTCTTCAAGAACATCGCATATCGGCCGGTAGATGAGAAATCTTGGAACATTGAACTGATCCGAAAAGACTGTCAACGTCCGGCTTCAGACTATCGTGTAGAGCATACCTTGGTGGCAGCACTCAATGCTTCGTCGGCTGAGTTATGAATTAACACGATGCTCGCCTTCTTGATTAGTAAGGTATTTGGGGTCGAGGAATTGAGTAACAACGCTGTAGAGTAAACTGCAATCGCTTCATCCTGTTCATCGGCACTCAATGCCTCGTCTCCAATTCTTTCCAATCTCGATAGGCATTGGCTCTTGAACTCTGATAGTAGATATTGAGTGCTTTACCCTTATGTGCGATTTGAAAACTCACTAGAAAGCCAGTCCATTATTGGGCTGTTGGCTCTGACCTCCTCACTTCGGTGTTAGTGACGTCGAGGAGAGAGAGGGCAGCATCGATTACACGGCCCTCAGCATACTATACAGGGCTTCGCGTTGATCTTTCCGCTCATGGGCACGAAGGATCTGGAGGAAGCCATCCACTCTGTGTTGGGAATTGGCGTGCTGGGTGTGGAGTTGCTGGACGGAGTTTTCGAGATGGGTGATTTCGGTATCTATGGATGGGATGTGACTGAAGTGTGAGCCAGGGCGACGATAGACGCACTTGAGTTCGTTTCTTGGGCACGAAGGGAAGTGATCGTTTGGTCCAGGCTATTCTTCTCCTGAGCGGCTGCACGTTGGGAGTCGGAGAGCTGGTTACGGAGTTGCTGGGCGGTTTCTTCGAGAAGCGCGATTTTGCTGCCTAAGGAACGTAGATGTTAACGACAAGCGAGTCAGGGTGCTGATAAACTTGTGATAAACGCACTTGACTTCTCCTCTGCACGAAGGGACTCGATTGTCTCTCCGTAGTCGGCCATATGCCGCCTGGCCCGCTCTGCGAAAATCTGCAGCAGTCAACAACGCGGGATCTCACGCAGCGAGATTTTGATCCAAGTGCACTTACATCGTCAAAGTAGGCTGAGGGAAGGAAGTCACGGAATCTGCAAAGGGTGATTGTCTCGCCCTCAGCGATCACAAGACGGTAGTTTGCTGAGACAGCGTTTCAGGCTCTGTGCCGTGGGTCTCCTGAAGGTTGGGGGGGTCGAGTCCGTGTGTGGCCATGCCTCATTAGAGAACACGAGCCAGGCACCGGAATGGACCGGGGTGTGCTGAGGGCCGGTGCAAAGCAGGTGAGCGGACCAGCCCCAGCACGCAGGAGACGCAGTACAATTCGACAACGAGTAGGAAACACGAGGAGTCACAGGAGTAAATGACCAAGAAAAAAGGGCGAAGGTGGGTAGACGAGACGATCTGGACGATAGTCACCTTTTCGTGGCTCTCGCCACTCCCGTCCCACTCACGAGTCGGAGTCAACAACCAATTGCAAACAGTCGTGACGGATATCCGCAAGTTTCCCGGGCTCTCGCGATTCCTCCTACCTTCATGCTTCTCGGATCTACAACAAGCAGCCAACGGAGAGACCCGTCATCACCGCAAAGGCAAGTCAATATCACTTCGACATCCTCGTCGTTCCTGTTCGACCGGGAGTCCGTACATATCCCGTTGGAAATCGCACAAGAATGTGGCAAGAGATCTTGGCGCCATCTTGCAGGGACTCTGTCTGTGGGACCAGATTGTTTTCGGCCACCGTCGAACTCCTGCAGATGACATGCCCTCGTCAATCCCACATCTGGTAGTGCCCGACACGCCGTGTTCTCTCTTCTGCTCTTGCACGTTGCTCTGGTTCCGTACAGGGAGGGTCAATCAAGTCTCGCTGAGCTTTGTATTTCATCCTATACCCCGACCTTGACTGCCCTCATTCGCGCTAGATGGGAAGGTGACACCTCAGGGTTCTTGCAGCCTTGATGATTCTCTGAAATTGCTCCGGCGCGTCGCTAAGTTTCGTTCCTTTATCGTCTTACACGAGAAATAACTTACATCGTCACTTATTTGTTTCGTTCTTTGTGTTCAAGGGGCATGTGAGACCATTTCCATAGGACACAAGTACATGGGAGTACCATACTCTCTTGTCCTAAGCGTCCGAACGGATACATTGATTGATCGACTTCCCCCCGGGCCCATACATAGCTAGCGACCTCGTGCGAAAGATGCCACGGGCGATCGCACCCCCTCCACTTTGTTTCGTTCCTCCCTTTCCTCCTATTTTCCTACCATGACCTCCTCCGGCACGTCCCTCAAGTCTCAAGTCTCAATACCCAGTCCCCCCTGGGAGAACCAACTTTTGGGGATCGTTGCGAAGTGGGACTCGGATCCCATCACAGAAGCCATCGGGTGTTTTCGACAGATGTCGATGAAGCTTGAAGAGCGAGCCCACGGAGCACCTGAGTACGCAGTAAGCAGGTCCTTTGGGAACTTTGTCAGAAATCGCGGCAGAAATTGCTTCCAAAAATTGTCTGAGCGTCCCGCATGGTTTTCCTCCGTTGATGTGCACAGAGGTTGAAGAAGCCGGCCGACACTGCAAGGGACTCAGAGGACCATGACGAGGCATCACACATTATTCAATTGCATTGTCACTCAACTCAATCAACCTTGGTGAGATTCTCTTCAAGCGATGCAAAGCGCGAGTGCACACGGGTTCATGGAAGTTGGAACGCGGCGGCAGCGCTGAATGATGCTGACAAGGTAGGATAGAATTTCGTGTCATATCAGATGGTCCTCAATGACACGTACCATTGAGATCATCGAACTCGAACCATTGTCTCACAGAAGCTACGAGGGGAGGCATGTCGCACTACACGGTGAGGCACGGTACAGAGAAGCAGCTGCAGAATTCAAGACGATGGTTTCAATACTTGAACATTGAATCCCCCGACCGACAAATTCGGGGTGAGGGATTCTTCGATGCTTACAGAAGATCACATGTTGGTTATCCGTACTGTGGAGCTTCGCCATCAGTATGTTGATGCCACTCCTATCGTTTGGAAGGTCGCAGAGCAGACTGTCTAAATAGTACAATAGAGTGACGGGACAACTAAAGTAGAGAATGAAGATGCGTCGTGACGCGTGAACTGCGGCCTGGTATATATCGATAAGCAGGCACTGTATGCCAAGCGACAACGTACCGTGACTCGTGAGTGAATGATATTTGAACGACTGCTCACCCTTCTTTCCACGCTCTGATACCTGGCCGAGTATGTCTTCGAGGACAAGGAAGCGGAGAAGGAATGGTGAGTGTCTTGGCGAGACATTCGAGAGTGCGATATTGATGGGGACCCAAGAGTCGAGTACCTCCAGCAGCGTTTGCGAAACCGAAGCACAACCGACAGAAATCGATGGTCGAGGCAACATATATTCAGTCG
Source organism: Rubroboletus satanas (assembly GCA_038090635.1). Lineage (NCBI taxonomy): Eukaryota > Fungi > Basidiomycota > Agaricomycetes > Boletales > Boletaceae > Rubroboletus > Rubroboletus satanas. The sequence continues at coordinate 8,379 of JBBPNB010000413.1, forward strand.
CCTTCTTCGTTGATGGGAAGGACATCGTGTCTGGTGGCGGGGAGCAGAGGCTTCGACGTTGGCGAGTAGAAGACGGCGAGGAGGTGGGAGTGCCATTGGATGCGAGGAGTATTGTTTACGACATCGCAGTGTCACGAGATGGAAAGTGGGTCGTGAGTGGGACGAAAAATGGCGAAGTGACGGTGTGGAAGGCGGAGAGCCACGAAAAGGTGACTGCGTTCAAAGCACACAGCGACTGGGTGCGCGCGGTGGATGTTTCCCCGGACGGGACAAGAATCGCGACCGGATCGTACGACATTGTCTGCGTCTGGTTGCTCTCGACTAGCGAGCGGCTACTCGGCCCCTTGTAACACTACAGCTACGTTGATGCGGTCAAATTCTCACCCGACGGGCGCTTCATCGCCGCTGCCACATGGTCCGTTCGCATCTACGACAGTCAGAACGGCCGCCTCCTCGTCGACGCCCCAGTCAAAGTCAGCTCGTGGTTCAACCAATCCCTCGCTTGGACAAGCGACAGCAAGCAACTGTTTACCTTATCTCACGACGGCAACATCCACTGTCTCGACGTGTCCGCTGGGACGACGCGCTGTCAATGGCCCATCCACAGCAAGATTGATCCCAGGTGCATCGCCCTGACAAGCAATGGCACACTCATCGCCGCTTCCTCAAAGTCATCGGTCTCGTTCTGGGACACCATGACGCATACTCAAATCGGGTCTGTCATCCATCATACAGCTCGTGTCGACGCATTGGTTGTCTCAGCAAACTACGACCTTGTGATCGGAGGGGGCAAGACGATCACCCTTTGCAGACTCCGCGACATCCTTCCCTCACCCTACTTTGACGATGTAAGTGCACTTGCATCAAAATCTTGCTTGTGACATCTCGCGTTGTTGACTGCCGCAGATTTTCGCAGGGCGGGTCAGGCGGCGCATGGAGGATCTCGAACAGAGAATCGAGTCCCTTCGTGTAGAGGAGAAGAACTCAAGTGCGTTTATTAAAATTTGGCACCCTGACTCGCGTGTCGTTGACATGTACATTCATTACTAGACAACAAAATTGCACGTCTTGAAGAAATCGTTCAGCAACTCCGTAACCAGCTCTCCGACTCCCAACGTGCAGCTGTTCAGGAGAAGGATAGCCTGAACGAAATCGTCAAGTCCCTCCGTGCACAGGACATGGACTCCAGTGCGTTTATCACCACACTCACTTGCGTCTCATTGACCTCCACGTCTGTTAGACAAAAAAAATGCGCATCTCGAACAAACTGTTGAGCAACTCCGTGGCCAGCTCTCCGACTCCCAACACAGAGCAGTTAACCTCAATGAAGCCGCCGAGTTGCTTCGTGCACAGGAAATGAATTCGAGTGCGTCTATCGCCACCCTGACGATGTTTCATTAACACCCCTGTCCATTAGATACCAAAATTGCCAGTCTCGAAAAAACTGTTCAGCAACTCTGTGACCAGTTCTCCGAAGCCATCCAGTCCCTTAGTGCGTCCATCGCCACCCCGACGGTGCTTTATTGACACTCCCCTCCAATAGATGCCAAATTCGCCCATCTCGAAAATCCGTCCACCCAACAATAACATGCCGATTCTTAACACAGAGCAGATAGCCTCATCCAAATCCTTTGTGCACATGAGCAGAAAGATGAATGGGCAGCCCTGTATACCGAGGGCCACGTAATTGATGTTGCCCCGATCCATTGACTTCTCAACCCATGTTGCTTTTCCCTTTGAACCACTGGTTTCGCACACATCTTTGTCCCAAAGTTCCATAAATGAACTGAGCCACATGTTGTGAACACTTTATTGGCCCCGCCGATATAAGTAAAATCACATCCACGACGAGCGAGCTAAACATTTCGCTCACAGCGCCCCGGACTCGCGGCTGCTTGGGAACCCTTCTACTCTACCTCACCCTCCTCTGCCCACTCCACCGCATCGATTCTCTCTCTCCAGGGCACCATCCCGCTCCCCGGTCACCCCAAGACCCTACAAAGAAGACGTTCGTCACGCCTTCCAACTGTGAGCAAGTCCTCCTCCCAACGAACCTCAATGACTGAATCCAATAGCGTGCAGTCACTTCACCCGCCTCAAAGTAGCAAGCTTCGACTCGATTTCTCTCTGCTTGATATCCGTGCACGCCGTCGTATCACCTAGTCAATCGATTCTTGGCTGCATATCCTTGTCCTATTGTTGTCCCGCCTCCGTCGCAATTAATTTAACTCGCTTCCCTTTCCGGATTGTCTTGTACGACGCCTCACTTAGAGTCTGTCATCATGCCTTCTACACCATCATGGAGCTAGGGACTATGGTTGAACCTGTGACCATGGTCAAGTGTCCCCACCTCAATGGACACTCGGTGCAGTCGCGTTGGCGACCTCTGAAAATATCGTCGATCGAGAAAGTCGTTCTCGAGGTTGGCGGGAACGGGAAACAACGAAGGAACGAGTTACGCAACAGTCGGGGTACTCGAGGATGATCTAATTCCCGCCTCCAGTCCCCACTTATCGACATCATTGCATCTGGCCCGCAAGGAAAAACGCTGGCGAACGTGTTCATGCATCTGACCTCCCTCATTCAGTGTTCTCATTTCACTTGATACAGACCGTGTTCGGGCTTGGCATCTCAACGATCGATTGCAAATAGTCGTGACGGATGTCCGCAAGTTTCCCGGGTTCTTGCGATTCATCCTGCCTTCTCAGAACTACGACAAGCACCCAGCGGTGAGACTCGTCATCGTCGTGAATGCGAGTCAATATAACTGTGACACCCTCGTCGTTCCTGCTCGACCGGGATCCCGTACATATCCCGTTGGAACTCACAAGAATGTGTGCTTCAAGTCCACGAATATGGCAAGAGATCTGGGCGCCATCTTGTAGGGACTCTGTCTGTGGGACCAGGTTATTTTCGGCCACCGTCGAACTCCCGCAGATGACGTGCCCTCGTCAATCTCACATCTGGTGGTGCCCGACACACCGAGTTCCCTCTTCTATCCTAGCACGCTGCTGGTTCCGCACAGCAAGGGTCAATGAGATCTCGCTGACCTTTATATTTAATACTGACACCCCGACCTTGATCGCCCTCATTCACACTAGGCGGCACGATCCCGTCGAATCCAACGGAAGAAAAACATTTAATTGCGATAGGTCAAGCCCAAGCCGTCGATAAGAGTAAACTTGTGTCCTGGGCGCCGAACTGGCGAACGTTGCTGACCGCATTAATAGTCTCGCGACATTCACACATCAAGGGTAAGGAAGTCCGCATCGCCTGGGCTCTCTGAAGAGCTTAACGAGAACTAATGGGTTCCATTTGCATGTCAGTCTCCTTAACCGGAAGCAAACCGTTTGAGTTCCGCCGTTCGCTCTTCACGACGGACAGGTCACGATCGAGAGCGTATCATCATCCAGGGTGAGCTGGAGAATCCTCAGGTTTGCATGCTTGTCTGGCTTGTCGTACGACTGTTGGAGACAAGAATGTCCAGACGCGTATCATATCTCGCGCCGGCGATACAGTTTGGTGGGTCTCGTTCGGTCATCGGGACGATGTGGGCTATGGTTGATCATCGTCATACGGGTCCAGATCACGTCGGCGTTGTATGAGAACTTGATGGACCGATCCGGTCGTCTGGGCCGTACCCGCGCAGCATTCGCACCACACAAGACGACGCGGTCGGTGAATATATCGTTTGATCAACGTATCTTGTGCATATGCCGAATTTCATGTTCTGGATCAACACCATCGATGGATCGGCTGAGGTAGAAGATCAATTTCTTGGTTGAAATCATCCAAATGACGAGGGCATAGCTGGTTGCGAATCGACGTACGGTCGCTGATACGGAAGATTGCTCCGGGCACCGCCACACGGATCGGAGGACTCTGTGTGTTATGTAACCCAACCACCTTGGTGCACTGTCCGATCATCACTGAGTAAAAACAGCCGGGATAACCATGTTGCCACGGACCTTCGAAGACGACCCGGAACGAACAGGAGAAAGAGAAAAAGCGCACATAGAACCAAGCGACAGCGGCGGACAGCTGACCACTTGATCGCGTGGAAGGTGTTGAACACGAGCTACAGCACCCTTCGATTGTCTGCGTCGTATTGTTATTGATGCTGCCTAGGGCCGATCGCCAACTTGTTGAACAAGACCATTTTGGCGCCTTGACCAATCGTGCCGACAAGCATGGGCTTCCGTCAACCGACGCCGCGGTCGACGAGTGCGGTAGCGATACTCAAGGAGACAAAGAAACATCTCATCCTGTTGCATGCTATGATCCAACTCGTATATCATAATTGACATGTTCATTCTACACGACAAGTATGCTAGGTGAACCGGCTAGACTGGCACTCACTTGTGCGAACGTGCCAAACTCCCGGCCAGTGCCGAATTATAACAAAAACTGCTATGCTACACAGGGTACTACAAACAAGATGATATACCTTACAGAAAACAATGCGAAATGCGAGAGAACCTGCAATGGTCGAGTCTGAGATAACAAAATAAAGAGACCCAGAAACAAAGTCAGACGAACACCCCAAGACAGCACCGCAATTACAAGATGTCTACTGTCCGTATCTTTTGTGCGAGATAGCGTGGTGAAACGTCCTTGAGTAGTTGCACGACGATAGGGTGATCAGATGCAACGCGTTTGTATTCATTGTAGGATAGAGGAGCGAGCAATAGTGCGCCGAAAGGTTGCCTCAGACGCGCGAAAAGTCGCAATGCTCTGGTAAGCTTGTCATATGAAGGGGATAGAGTGTGTGGTGAAAAGGGAAAAGGCGCATCGGAATCGCCATCCTCGCCAGTTCCATCGAGTAGGGTGAGCGGTCTAGTAGCGTCACCGTCCGCAGTTCGATCCTCGGAAGGAAGAGCAGGATCAAGAAGGTACCGGAACCATGGATGCACGAGCACCAGATTCTTCAGGCTAGATAGGTCCTGCTTCGTCTTAATCTCGACGTTCCCGAGTGCGGTTATCGTGGTGCGATAAACATGCTGAGAATCACTGCCTGTGACTGACAGACGTCCCAGCGGAAACACGATGCAAGATAAGGTCAAACGGCGGCTGGCAAGACGCGGCGATGGGAGAGGGACGACTTGATTGTATAACGTCACAACCGAGTCAAGATGTGGCGAGAATAACCGTAGTTCCATGACCAATGCGTCCATTTTGTCATCTTCAATTGGTGACGGGATATAGGGTGACGCCGGCTCGCGATACACACCAATCTCTGTGGGAAGACAGCTATTGTAGTCGGATGCCTCCCCAGACCAGGCTAGAATGGTGACATCACCTGACCGAGTCAAGACCTCTTGTAACAGGCGACCCAGAGCGCGCTGTTGGCCCTCGCCATACTTGACTGTGATAAAGACATCAAATATACCAAAGAGCGAGTAGGCTATATCCTCCTGTTTTGTAGCGGTGCGCGTCGCAGCAAGACATAGTTTCTGTCGTACATTGTCTGATCCCGGTCGGAGAGAGCGCAGAACATGTACATCAACGCCGTTCGCAGCCGCCATTTCGCCGATGATTTCAGATGATTCTTTGTGGTTGTACACACCCTCGTGAAGGAGATAAGGCTTCCAATCTTCGGTGTAGAAACGGATAACCTGGGATGCAAAGAACTCCTGCAACGTCCATGCACGGGTGTTCCACAGACTCCTCAGGAGAGCACCCAGCTCCGAGTCGGATCGCACACCCTTTAGGTGAACAATCGTGAGCGCAGATTCATGATACCATCGAAACATTGAGGTCAGGGACTCTTGAAGCACTGGGCCGTCCATTTTGTTGATACAGCATGTATCAGACCATGCCCAGCCCAGCCCAGCTTCTCGCACCGTCATACAGAACATCACCAACTTTGAGACTGTGGGTGATGCTCCCAGTTCGTGTACTGATTCATGAAGGACATCGTGGAACAGCAGTTCGGCTCCTTCCCAGGTGTGGGAGAACGTGGCATATCGGAAGTATTCGTGAACGGTCTGTGTGATGCGAGAGTTGTCGAGCACTTTCGTCGTGGATGCAACGAGTTCCTTGAATTTTGGACCAGTTTCGAAGTCAGCTAAACGCTCGCTTTTGTGACGAAGACGACCAGTCTCCGTGTTAATGAGGACGAGCGGAGCGTCCTGCTGAGTCCGCTTGGCAGAGCTGCGAATTTCCGTGATCGTTTGCGATGGGTTCACATAGCAGTTACACAATTCTGCAAGCGGTAGAATCCTCAGACAATGTTTCCATGCGAGTCGAAAAATTGTTTACCCCGAGTAACAGGATCCGGTGATTGTTCCAGCTTCAGAAGCATATCGTTATACGTATCAATTGCTTCATCATAACGGTGCGCGCCTAGTAGTGCAGCATGCTTGCTTTCGTAGCCACATGGAGATGAAGGGTCGAGTTTGATCGCCTGCAATCCCATTGATGATTTGGTCCAATGTAAATCAGGATACACGTACTGCATCAGCATCTTCTAGGGAATCTTCCCATGATCCAATTCCGGCTCGTGCTTTGCTCCGTTTGATCAACAAGTCTGTCGACGAGGGATCGAGAGTTAATGCTGTAGTGTAATGGACAGCGGCATCTTTATATGAAGCGGAGTCCATGGCGTCATCTCCGTGTTGTTCTAATGTCTTGAGACAACGGGCTTTGAAGTCTGATGTTGAACATCAGAGGGCATCGAGAGCGATGAACTAAGCAGGGAACCCTCACTAGCAGCCCACTCGGTATCATCTACAGAGTTCATTTCCTCATCGAGGACGTTGGTCGTTGTGCGGAAAGAATCTATCACGCCACTATGTCGCCGATGGAACCCCTCATCGAGTTCCGACCGAGCTCGCCCATCGCGGTTAACAATGCCCTCTCCTAGCTTGCTCTGCATCTGTCGGAAACACTCAATGGCCTCCGAAACGCGATCGTCCTCTTTGAGAACATCGCAGATCACCCGGCAGACAAGAAAACTTGGAAAATTGAACTGATCCGAATAGGCTGTCAACGTCCGGCATCAAACTATCATGTAGAGCATACCTTGGCGGCGGCACTCCATGCTTCGTTGGCTGAGCTACGAATCAACACTGTGCTCGCCCACTTGGTTAGTAAGGTGTTCGGGGTCGAGGGACTGAGGGACAACGCCGTAGAGTAAGCTGCAACCGCTTCATGTTGTTTATCGGCGCTGGATGCATCGTCTCCAATTATTTCCAGCGACGATACGCATTGGCTCTTGAACTCTGATGGTAGATATTGGATGCTTTATCCTTATGTGCGACGCCGAAACTCACTAGCAAGCCAGCCCATTATCAGTCTGTTGGCTCTGACCCCCTCGCTTACAATGTTGCTGATGTCGAGAAGAGAGACGGCAGCATCGGCTATGTGGCCCTCTGCATACAGGGCTTCACATTCAGCTTTCAGTTCGTGGGCACGAACGATCTGGACGAGGCCATCCGCTCTATGTTGGGAATCGTCATATTGGGTGCGGAATTGCTGGACGGATTTTTCGAGATGGGCAATTTTGGTGTCTAATGGGCGGAGGTGTCAATGAAGCGCCGTCAGGGTGGCGATGGACATACTCGTGTTCATTTCCTGTGCACGAAGCGACTCGATGGTTTCGTTGACACTAACCGCGCTATGTTGGGAGTCAGAGAGCTGATTGCGGAGTTGTTGAACGACTTCTTCGAAATGTGCAAATTTTCTGTCTACTGAGCATGGAAGTCAATGACGTGCGAGTTAGGGTGACGATGGACGCACTCGAGTCCATGTCCTGTGCACGGAGGGACTTGATGGTTTCGTCCATGCTATCCTTCTCCTGAGCGGCTGCACATTGAGAGTCAGAGAACTGGTTATGAAGTTGTTGAACACTGTCTTCCAGACGTGCAATTTTGCTGTCTAGTAGACAGACGTCAATGAGGCGCGAGTCAGGGTGACGATAGACACACTCGAGTTTGTTTCCTGTGTGCGAAGCGACTCGATTGTTTCGTTGAGGCTATCCGCTCTATGTTGGGACTCGGAGAGCTGGGATCGGAGCTGCTGAACAATTTCTCCGAGACGCGCAATTTTACTGTCTAACGAATGGGAAAGTCAATAAAGCACGAATCAAGGTGGGGTCGGACGCACTCGAGTCCATGTCCTGTGCACGGAGGGACTTGATGGTTTCGTCCATACTATCCTTCTCCTGAGCAGCTGTGCATTGGAAATCGGAGAGCTGGTTATGAAGATGCTGAACACTGCCTTCCAGATGCGCAATTTTGCTGTCTAATAGACACAGATGTCAATGAAGCACGAGTCAGGGTAACAGTAGACGCACTCGAGTTCGTTTCCTGCGCGCGAAGCGACTCGATGGTTTCGTTGAGGCTATCCGCTCTATGTTGAGATTCGGAGAGTTGGCTATCGAGTTGCTCAACGGTTTCTTCAAGACGCACGATTTTACTGTCTAATGAACATGGATGTCAACGACACGCGAGTCAGGGTATCAATGAACGCACTTGAGCTATCCTCCTGTATACGAAGGGACTCAATTCTATCTTCAAGATCGGCCGTCGCCACCTTCATGCTCTGGACATCCTGCTCAGCGAACAGATGCAATGGTAAACAACGTAGAGTCTCGCACAGAATGATTTCGATATAAATGCACTTACATTGTCAGAGTAAGGTGAGGGAAGGATGTCACAAAGACTGTGGAGGGTGATTGTCTTGCCCCCACCAATCACAAGGTCGTAGTTTGCTGAGATAGCCATTGACACGACGTTAGCTGAATGTTGGGTGACAGGCCCGATTGCCTTGTGCGTGATAGTGTCCCAGAACGAGACCGACGAATTTGCAGAAGCCGCGATGAATGTGCCGTTGCTCGCCAGGGCGATGCAGCTGGGTTGATTGTTGCTGTGGATGGGCCATTGAGAGCGCGTCGTCCCGGTGGACACGTCGAGACAGTGGATGTTCCCGTCGTGAGATAAGACAAATAACTGCTTGCTATCACTGGTCCAAGCGAGGGATTGTGACCAGTTGACTTGGATTGGGACGTCGACAAGGAGGCGACCGTCCTGACTGTCGTAAATCCGAACGGACCGGCGGTCCCACGTCGCAGTGGCAATGAGACGTCCGTCGGGTGAGAATTTGACCGCACCAACGGTGTCGGGGTGTTGCAAGGGGCCGAGCACTCGCTTGCGAGTCAAGAGCGACCAGACGCAGGCAGTCAAGTCGCGCGATCCGGTTGCGATTCTCGTCCCATCTGGAGAGACATCCACCACCGACACCGAATATTTGTGTCCTTTGAACGCAGTCACCTTTTTGTGGGACTCCGCATTCCAAACGGTCACCTCGCCACTGTCCGTCCCACTCACGACCCACCTTCCATCCTGAGACACTGCGATATTCCAAACAGTACTCCCTGCATCCATTGGGGTCCCCACCTCTACGCCGTTTTCTACTTGCCAACGTCGAATTTCCCCTTCCGGGCCACCGCTCACGATGTGTTTCCCATCAACGAGGAAGGCGACTGACAATATGCTGCCCCGACCATCGATTTCGATCGTTTTTGCTCGCTGTTGGTGAGCGCTACTGGAGGAGGAAATGTTTCCACTAGACTCTTGGGTCCCCCGTCAGTTTCGCACCCTCAAATGTCTCGCCAAGATACTCACTCTTCCTTGACCACCTGCTTCTCGAAAACATGCTTGGCTAGGTAACAGAACAATGGCAAGATGCGTGCGCGGTCATCCACTCACGGTACGTTGTCGCTGCGTCTTAACACCGATATCTATACATTAGTTCACCTATAATCATATATGGGCGCTTGTTATTACCCCAATCATCACACCCCATATCGTCGTCATCAGTGTGGTTGTGACCTGAGAATTATCGATTGGGAATATCGCGATCGGACTCCGCTATTGGGAACGGGAGGCAGCAACTAGCAAGCTACCCGACAGTCATAGTACAGCTCAAGGATGGCGACCAAGGGTGCTTTTGTTGCTTCCTACTTGGTTCGTGTTTTCTGACTAGACTTGTCACAAAGTGCGCACCAGAATATTCCGACTCTTATTTTACACAGAACTTCACTCAGCCACACTCGAGGCACGCCTGTCACATGCACAGTGCTGTTGAGGGTCGAACATATCGTGCCAGTGAGCTCCTGCATATACATACGAGGTCGGAGGGGATATCTCTGTACGAAAAAAGACTTTCGTCAAGCCTTCCGACTGTGTGCACGTCCTCCCAATGAACTTCAAAGATCGAATCAGTCACCACACCCGCCCCAAAGCAGCAGCTTCGTCTCGAATTCTCTCCGCTTGATACCCTTGAATGCCCTCGTCTCACCTAGCCAATCGATCCTTCTTGGCTGCACAAAATTTCTCCACTGGCCTGCTCATATAATGTAGGCTTTCTCCACCCTGTTTATGTGGGCCCACTGGTCCATTCCCCACCTGGTACAAATTTCTCCGCAGGCCCACCCATACAATGTAGGCTTTCTCCATCCAATTCATGTGGGCCCACTGGTCCAATCCTGACCTGGTCCAAATGTCTCCCCAGACCCACCTGTACAATGTAGGCTTTCTCCACCCTGTTCATGCAGGCCTGCTGGTTCATTCCCCACCTGGTCCACATGTGTCCACAGGCCCATCCATACAATGTGTACTTCCTCCACCCTGATCATGTGGGCCCACTGGTCCATTCCCCACCTGGTACAAATTTCTCCACAGGCCCACCCATACAATGTAGGCTTTCTCTGCCCTGTTCATGTGGGCCTGCTGGTTCATTCCCCACCTGGTACAAATTTCTCTGCAGGCCCACCCATACAGTGGCTCAAATAAGTGTCCCAATGTTGGGCCATTTTGGAAAGACTTGACATTTGCAAGAGAACCAAAATGTATTAGCTCTAGCTCTTGCAGGGCCATCGATAGCCCTAACCCCTGCCCTGAATATGAGCCCTTAGTCATGTGATTTGGTTGCCATGGCACTGAGATATAACCATATTAAAATGACATGTCATTGGGACACTTATTTGAGCAACATTTCTATTCTACAATTTTAGTACTTT
>JBBPNB010000414.1:0-19355 GCA_038090635.1 Rubroboletus satanas
CAGATCTCGACAAGTCAATTACGGTGAGAGAGAAGAAAACCAATTTGGCCCAGAAGACCATCACGACAGACTTTCGGCCCTCGCAGGCCTCGGCTACACATTCCTCTTACGCGGCGATCGCCTCGGGAACCCAGCGGATCTCCATAACGCGACTTCCTTATTGGCGGAAGCCACGCGGCTCACTCCGAATTATCATCCTCGTCGGTCAGTAAGACTGATTTAGTTCGGAATGTCACTTCTCAGACATTTTGAACGACCCGGGAAGATAGCGGAGATCGAGAAGTTCGTCTCGGTGGAGGTGGGGTTCACAGCGGAGGATGATCCAGACAGGCCACGGAAGTTCGCTCACCTCGGTGTACCATTTACTTAATACACGCGCCGATCGACTAGGCCACCTATCCGACCTAGACAAGTCGATTACAACCCTGGAGGAAGTCACGCAGCTCGCTCCAGATGATGACCGCGTCGAGCCTCCGGAATCCCTTCCTACGCATTGCTGGCATGCTCAGAGCGTCCAGGAAATGCGGCCCATCTCGACAAGTCGAGCTCCGTGGGGGAGAAAGCCGCTCAGCTTATGCCGGATGAGGCCTTCGACTTCGTCCATGGAGAGAGCCCTTCGTCTCATACCGAAAGGTCATCCTGATAGACCAGCAATGCTTACCATCATTGGTACCTCATTCGCGAGGCGTTTCGAACTTCCAGCCAATAATCCTTGCAATATCAGGCGTTCACATATTGGTTCCGATGTGCTGTTGTTTTGCACCATGAATCATACCTCCAGTCACATCAAGCACTGCTCGAGGCGTTCGAATGTGGTATTAGCCCCTTCCTGCGACTGGCACGGATTGGGCTCCCTTTCAAGACCGCTACACCGAGCTCCTTGGAGCCGCAGATATCACACGGTCAGCAGTTTGTGCGGCTGTAGCAATGCGCCACGTCGCGAGGGCGGCCGAGTGGCTTGAGCAAAGACGCTGTGTTGTATGGGAACTACTTGAGTTTCGCACTCCACTCGATGGACTACGACACGTCTATTTCGATCTCCCGGATTAAATCGAGTGATTGTCTAATGCATTGGAACATACTAGTGCCGCTCGCGATGTGTCTTTATCACACTTTGGTGAGAATCGTCAAGGAGAATTGTTAGAACGACTGGCACGACAATGGCACCGCGAGTTCGTGACCGAGAGAGAGAATCTTCTCGGCCAGGTCCAAGCATTACCTGGTTTTGAACGGCGCTTCCTACCCACGACGTTCTCTCGACTGCGACCTTCCGCTCACTTGGGGCCCATTGTCCTTGTGAACGTCAACCCGGAGGACGGTTATGCCTTAATCGTCGTTGCCGACTTGGCGAACCAGTCCACGTTCCGCCTCCAGACATCAACGAGCGTCAAGTGGAGCATCTTCGCACATTACTTGAGAGGTTACTCTCAAACGATGGTCGTATCAACTCGCGCGACCACCCGGATAGGGCCGCCAGGCCTGTAGCACAAGTCGGACGGGTTTCAACCACATTCTATCCGAGTTATAGCCCAATGTTGTGATACCGGTTCTGCATGTACTTGCTCTCGCTGTAAGTAGCCACTGATTCCTCGTCACTCACTGTATGATATGCACACTCCAGGGAAACTCATGCGTGTTTTCTGGTGTCCCACAGGACCTTTCTCGTTCCTTCTAATTCACGCGGCCAGTACCACGCTGTCCCGGGCCTGGTAATAAAGTTTACGACTTCATCGTATCGTCTTATATTCCTTGGCAGACGTCGGGTTGTCCTCTCACCGTCACGTGAACGAACAGTTGCCTCGAACAAGATCCGTCTGCTCGTTGTTCCCCAACTGAGTCCAGATGTCTCATCTATACATATCCATCTTCGCGAATCGAATGGAAACGTTGAGGGAGTACTTCCTGGTTGGTATAGAAGAATGGGACTGGATCCATCTCGTACGTCACGCGGTACAAGATTCCGAGAGCCCAACAGACAATGGAGTTTGCCTCGCAGACCAACACCGTTTGCACGATGCGGTCCATAAAGGACAGCGTGGCGCTGCACAACGCAGTTACACCTCTACGGTAGAGCGGCGACTGTCCATCGCGTTCCAGGTACCGTTTATTCACATTCACACGGGCATTTGAGTAACTGGGTGATAAATGTGACATCTACACCTTGCCAACGATGGCATGTCGGGCCCGAGGGTTGACAGCATTACTATACTATAGATTGATGGGCTCATGTCATTGGGGTAGACAGAACGACGTGCCAAAAAAAGCACGGTCCCAGCGCGGATTCCACCGTGGGGCTCTAAGCGGACGCGTCTAGGGAACACCTATTACAAGGCATGGGACACATCGATGGAAACCTAGCTGCTGTGCGAACGTCAGTCATCGAGCCAATTGGCGAAGACGGGCCAGACTTGTCCCTGGAATTGGTCGTGCATGCGCTGTTATTGACACGATCGTATTCAAGTGACCATATCGAAGGAAGTTGCTATGTATACGTAGGCAATCATGCTGCTAGACTTTTTCGCTCAAAAGACTGATAAGAGTGGCGAAAAAAAGTAGTTTAAAGCTAATTTATGGATAGCTGTAAATAACTGAGTAGCATAGTAAAACCCAATCGGCTATTCCAGACGTTCCATGGTTCACACGCGTAAAGCGACCGGCAGTCGCTTGGGTACGTCACTAGGCGCCGCAAGGTGCTAATCCAAGAAAGAAATGGAAGCCATGTCAGAAGGCAATCGTCAAACATTCGGGGGAACCAATCTCTCACAGAGAGGATCATCAGGAGTGCCTGTAGCTATACACAGTGGGTCTGTTGTTGTTGTTGTCTGAGCGAATGCTAGTGCACAAAGCCAACAAACTACGAGCAAGGGTCTCGCGAAGTACATTTTGTCTCTGCGATGTAACCATGGTTAGGATTCGCCATTCACATATACCATTAGAGGATTACCCACCAACGGCGTCGAAGAGCAAGGAAGGAACCGAGTAGCTGTACTGGGGCGAGGAGACTCCTCGCCGCTGGCCATTTTATTGTAATCTGCGTGGGACCGACAGGCAAGTATCGTCCTGGGAAGGGTGGGAAGTAAACCGGAGATCAAAATGCTAGGTCCCGATTAACGTGAGTTCACGGGGAGAATTTCCCGCACAGATGCTGGATTGCGCTTTGAGGCTTGCCCGTTTCCTCAGTAGGACCCGATTGATATATCATGAATATGACACCGGAGAACTGATTCACTTGAAGCAAGGCTCAAACACCGTGCTGAGAGGTATTGCACCGAAAATTAACCAATCAATTTATGACGAGGAGCTAGCTAACGCTATGCGGCTCAGCGAGTCGTTATTGATCCGTGGCAAGGCGCTGACCTTTCTTCCGTACCCATTGACGGGCTTGTCAGAACGGCGATAACCCCTTTCCCAAGGGGCAACCCTGGATTTCACTTCCGTGACGGGAGCTAGTAACTAAGTTCCGCGAATGAGTAACAATGAGTGAGTGACGATGGGCTTAACCGCCACGAACCTGAGATATCAAAGTTCCGTTGTGCCCTGCGCCCATATGTGGCATTCTCTCAGACTTGAACCTTAGCTAGTACAAAATTCCTGCTAGCCTCAATTTCATCGCTACGACTCCTTGGTAATCGGCGTCAACTAATTGACCTGAGAGCTGTAACCATCAGTCAGTAATGCCACTAGTAGTTGTTAGGAAAGTTCATGCAGGGGCATGACTCACATACTTTGCGTGCGCCAACTTAGTATTCCGCGGGGAGTGCAATTGGACGTGCACATGCAAAACGTGCAACGGCAGCTTGAAATTTCAGCTAACTTTCAGCAATCCAGGACAAAGTTGCGGAGTGAGTGGGCGTTACGTAATATCACAATCCCACCTCAATATGTTGCGCCCCTGCTCTTTTGTCTCCTGGCCGCCGACCATGTACATATGTATGTAATGCTCGACGGATTCAACAACGGAACCGGCTCGCCGAGGGTCATTCCAAGACATGTATTCCCGCTCAGTTGCCCAGCTGACAGCTGGCTGTTCCTACGGTTCGTCACCGTACTCCGTATACAGCCAATCGGTTCAACCTTTGAGTTGTCCCAAAATGGATCGGCTGAAACTCGGTACACTGTCAGACCCAGACGTTAGCTCTGGCGAACCGAACGTCAGTGGAATCCGTAGCAAAATGTTAGCTTGCCAACACTGCGTCAGGTAAGTACACCATACTCTTTCCAAGCTTCAATTCCACTCTTCTGCCCACTCTGACCAATTCTGATGATTCTCATCTAGCGCAGCATAAACCTGTTCCCAGTCTCGGCAGACCAGCGTATCTCCAACGCGATCATTTTCGAAATCCCTCTCCATGAAGTCTCCGAGTTCAAGCGTATCCGCAGCCTGACACAGTAGGGTTTGTCGCAGGTAATTAAAACAATGGTGGAGATGATCGTAGCCGGCATAGACATCATTGCGATCATTCAGCGCCCTCTGGATTGACCACAGGCAGTGGAAATGATGCCAGAATACCATAGTGAATACCCTATGGTCTGGACCGAGACGCGTACGACCGGCTTCTTTTGGCGCCGAGACGAGCTTGTTCCACTCCATCTGAGCAACGGGATCAGTCCCGTTGAGCGGGAAGTGGACAGTCTCGTGTAGAGTCATGGCGACTGGACTATCGGAGATGGCGAGAGGTAGTTCGAAGGGGTAATCGGCGCCGCGATAGCTGTATCTCGCAGGCTCCAATGGATCTGCGTGATGGTAGTAAGTCAATGGTCCACAGTGAATCACTCTTATGAAGTAACTTACGGGCTGCTGATTGCGCATGTGAGGCCCATTTATTGATGCACCTCCAAGTCGTGACGAGGAGATTGAGGATGGCAAGAATTTTGTGGGTAAGGTTCATCTGGGATGATGCCCGTAGTCGCACAGGACAACGGAACTTTGATATTTCAGGCTTGGTGGCGGTCGGGCCCATCATCACTTTTAATTCATTCGTGGAACAACTTCTCTTCCCATGGCAATGGTGTTTGATAGTCCTCGGCAGTTCTTTGGGAAACAGGCCACGCCTATGCCGTCAGAATAAACTCACCGCTCTGGCAAGCCCATAAGTAGGTAGTACAGAAGCGCCCGTCTGCGGATCGGTAACGACCCGCTGAGCCGCATAGTGTTAGTTAGTTCCTCGTCAGAGACTGATCGTTTGATTTCCAGTGCAATAGCTCTCAGCATGATGGTTGAACCTTTCTTCAGTTCTCGGGTGGTATACACCGTAACAATACATCAAGCGGGTCCTACTGAGCAATTTATAAGTAAACTTCAAAGTGCAACCCAATGTTTTTGCGGGACGTCCCCCGTGAACTCACGCTAATCGGGAGCTAGTACTTTGATCTCCGGTTTTCTTCCCAGCCTTCCCAGGGTGATACACGCATGTCGAAGGTCTCACGCAGATTATAATAAAATCGTCAGCGACGACTCCCCCCAGTAAAGCTCCTTGTTACATCACTGAAACAGGAGAAGCATGATCATGTAATGTGATCCATTTTGCCTCATGGAAACATGATTATCTGTGAGGTAAAATGAAGCAAAAACCATCATAAACCATTATCATGCTTCTCCTGTTTCAGTGATGTACTTCCTTGCTCTTCCAAAGTAGTTGGTGGATAGCCCTCCAATGATGTACATACATGATGACAAGTCCTAACCATCTGGGTTGTTTGGATAGACAGAATGGATTTTACATGGGCCTTGCTTGCAGTTGTTTGGCTTTGTGCACTACTGTAGCTCTTACTGTGCCAGTGTACATGGGGTCTAATGACATTACTGATGCCACTATCAGTGAGGGACTAGTTTACCTTGAATGCTTGATGATCACCCCCTGACATGGCATTTATTTCTTGTGGGAATTAGATGATGGAGGTGCCTAGTTATTTCTGATACAGTAGTATAGGGTCTGTTACAATCCATTGGTTTGGCCCGTACCCGATTATTCATTTCTTATTCCTTTTCTACGATAAACCTTGTTAACCCTTTGCTCAACCTCGTGGACAGGTATTCCACTACTTCGGACCACTATTTCCCTTTCCATGTTAATCTCCATGATTGACACCGCTTCTCTTCCATCAAACCTAACCTTCTTCCTTGTACCATACAGTCGGTTCCACCTTCATTCCTATTCATTAGGAACCGACATAGCCTTGCCTCATGTTTTCCTCATGCTACACCTCATGTATTCCTCTAGGCTCTTCCCCATTGGGAATCCTCTTGTCCAGTAGCATACTCTATACCTATGTAAACCCCTGGCATAGAACCTAGCTCCCCAGCTAGTTCTACGCAATATACTGTGTATCTTCTGGTGTATCCCTGGTCGGACCTCTCAAAGTCCATAGGCTACTTCTGAGTGCCTACTGCTATGTTCACTGTTGACTATCTATCCTAGTATTACGCTAGGAGAGCGGTAGTGTTGTAACAAAAGAACTAGCTCTACTTCACCGCATTCACTATCTAGCTTCTGCCCTACATGTCGGTACCTATGGTCAACCTCCCTAGGATCTCACCCTCTTGGCTGAGGGCAAGCAGTTCAACCTCCACCTGGAGTTGGAAGGGCCGCTGCTCCTATCCAGCAGTATGAAAAGACTCGTCAAAGAAATACCCTTGCATCTACTCTACCACTGCTCAGCCTTCAGGTTCTTTGAAGCATGCATTCCTCTGCCAATTGGACCCAGGATCTTCTAAGAAACCCAGACTAGGATATGGTCCTGTTGGCCCGGTAGGTACTATCACTGTTCACTCCACTAAGACTTCGAGGCAGACCACTCCCAGTCCATCAACACCACCACCCTCGAAAACCAGGTGTGTGCAATGGTGGCCATACGTCCCTTTCCCATGATGTCATGGTCTCCTTCAGAGCTCTGATGTTCAACAAGAATTTACCATCCAAGTTCTCCCACCCTACACCCACTATACTGGTCCCAAAGTGGACCAACAAAATGAGTGTCAATATAGCTCTGTCATGTACAACACCATAAGTGCTTGTGGTCTCTGCCAGAACCATACAATTGTCAGGTGAAGTGAGCTTCCATGAAATGCCATTCACGCACCCTTGCCTTTTACCAACAATTGGCCCACATGAAACACCAATTGCCTGACTATCTACCCAGGATTGTAGGTTCTCACATACGGTGCAGTTCCCATAAAGTTAATTACTCCAACAGCATCCCTACAGGGATCCCTAGTGGTACAGCAGGGCCAGCGTGGGTGTTCCAAGACATGATGGTATGTGTTACTTGCATTGGGCATCAGCTGGGACTCTGCTGAGGGTTCTTTTCCAGGCAAGTGAACTGTTCAATGTAACCCTTGCTAAATCTGTTGGTGGTAAGTTGCTGTTTACAGAGCTGCTGCATGTGACACTCATCAGATCATTCAGATAATTCTGAGGCAACTCCAACTAATGCCCAATCCACCAGTTCTCCTGGTGTAACATCAACCGATTCGACATCTCTTAGTGCCTCACTACCAACATCAAGCACCTCAAACCCAGTGTCTTTGGATAAAAGTTCAGATACCAGGGCGATTGGTGAAGGTGTTGTTGGGGGTGTTGTTGGAATTGCACTGATCGCTGCAGTTGTTGTCTGTTTTGTCATGAAGAAGAAGCTTTCTCAAATCTCGCCATTGGCACTGTTTGCTGGTCACCCAATGTTATCTGTTAATCCTTTCTCTGGTTATGTGGAAACCACTCCTTTTGCTCTCCAAACAATACCACCCAAGCTCTATGTAAGTGGAGAGTGTCTCCTAAAGGCTTTGGTGTTTTACCATCATATTCCAGGATCTGTCTGATTCCAGTACATTCCCTACTACTCTGCCTGCAGCCACTATTAAAAGTACACCATTAAACAACGTCAAGGGTTCCGATATCAGCTATTCCTCCCGTTCAGTCAATTCTGGGTACTACCGCAACGTGCCGGAAGTATAAGAGCAGAGGGATTTCTTATTTCAGACTTAAGATTCACATCATGCTGTTTGACCTCCTATATTTAACCATCTCCATGACAAGTACTACTGGTTGGCTTAAATGATGGTGTGTGGTTACTCTTCCACACATTGGAATCCTTTGTGTAGTGTCTCCTTCAGCATGGTCTTTGTGACCAATTAAGACTTTGGTTTCAGAGTGCTATGGCCATGTTAGTAGGGCTGTCAACCATATCATATATGGCTACGGTGAATATATGGGTATGGACTATACCCTATGTTACCTGTATCTACATATTTGAGTATCTCCAACGGTATTCACTATGGCTGGTATACAGGTTGTTATGGTTGTATGGATAGTGATGATCATATATATCATATGTAGAGTAGATATGATGACAATGAAAAAAAATACAGCAGTGTCAATAATGTAGCTGAGTCAGATCATGAAGAAACCTGAGTTATGGAAGAGAGAATGAGGACAGAAATAAAATAAACAAAGGATCAATTAACATGAATGTTAAAGATTGTTGTATCATATACCACAAAAACAAGCTTCAGTCTATGTGCTGATCATGTTGTCCAAATCCATAGGTTGTCCATTCATCCCAAGCCATTACTAAGAGTCTGTTTGGACTCGAAGTTTTTCACCTGCTCCAATTTGGATTTTGAAACATGTGACTCTCAGGATCCACCAGATCCACCAGGTTCATTAGATGATCTTGAGAATCCTGTTTGACATGCCAACAATGTGCACAGTTGCACAGTTCAATCCCCCCCTCCTCCATTGTACCATCATGGACATTCAAATTCATCCAGATCATCTTCATCTAGGTCACTATGTTCTCATGTGGTGATAAACCCTGCAGATTTCAATGCCTCCATGGCCTCAAGTAATGCTTATAAGCTGAAAGCTGTATGGTGCCCTGCACATATCAAAGAGATGCTCAACTTTCTTATCAGAAAGCTGCCTGAGATGGGTGAAGGTGACTTCAAGGCACAAATATGAAATCAACTAGCTGATCACCTGCAAAACAAATTTCCCTTGGCAGCAGGTGAAGGCCACAAGAGTGCTGATGCATGCAAACAAAAATTTGGCCACATTTGTCCTATGTATTTTCCCCTCTCCCCATATACAAACAGAGTATTGATCAAATATATATCTAGCTCAAGACTGAATTTGAGGTCATTCATAATCTCAAGAATGCTTCTGGATTTTCTTTTTCAGAAGCAAATTGTTATGAAACCCCCTTTTCTCCACACTATTTTCCTTCCCTCTTGCTCGCTTGTTGGCACATGACTTTGGAATCATGTGGTCCAACATGTGCTCATCAAGACCAGTGACGTCTGGCATGTTCCAGCATGTGACCCAGATGTGTTGTGACATGACTGTGTTGTGTATGCTCTCTCTCACTGATTGGAAACAGCCACATTCTCCAAGCCATCACCTATGTATGCCTGCTGCTGTGTTGTGCACAGCCAAGTAGGATGCTGATCTCAGTTGTTTGGCAGTACTGGCCAACAGTGCTGCCTCATCTGCTGATTCAATGATTGGATCTGATCAGAGATCACCAATAGACTAAAGAGGTGGACAATAGAGTTGAGACTTCCTGATTGGGAAGCATAGCCCAGGAAGCAGAATCTATAAATACGGGCTCCACTTTAATGCCTCTTTCTTTAATTTAGTCCACTTGTATTGACAGTGGAATTTTCGCCCCTTGAAGTTCTCCTTGATATTAAGGCAACTCCATCAGCTTCCTTCTTTCATACTTCACCAGGCTCAGTGTATTGCCTGCAAGTTAGTTCTGGTCCCCATAGTGATCACCTTCAGGTTAAAACCTCTGTGTGTGTTGCTCCTGCAACACTTGGACTAAATTTTCATACACTACCTGAACTGTAGGGTTTACCTGGAATCTCCACCTCCTCATCCCTGCTTGTCACCCCTCTCAGGGTCCCCTTGCAGGTTTATCCCCCAGGTTCCAAGGTCTTGATTTAGATCCAGGCTTAGTTTCATTGTTAGGAACGAACAGCTGAAAGGATCACCAGTTGATCTTGCTTCAAGTGGCTTCCTTCATTGCCTGTTGAAGGATTTGTACTCCCATGGAGAAGCTCTCTGTGTCGAGAAGATCTCCTGATTTGGTATATTCCATGAAGAAGCTCTTTGTGTTGCAATCCCACCCCATTATTTGCCCACGGAATTTGGTTCTGTGTTGGCATCATCTTCTAGCTGAAACCCTCTCCCACTATCCTCTGTTACAGTATGGCCTCCGTCTCCGGCCAATGCATTTTTCTCTACCATGTCCATATGCTCATGCTACTTGCCCAGCCTGGTGGACCCCCCCACCATTCCCATGCTCCCCTTCAACCCTACCCTGGATTACTCCTGGGGCAATACCTTGGACTGGGACTCTTTCCCCAAGTCAATATTCTCTGACTCCATTCCAACAGACTTTGAGATCCTGGACCCTTTAGCAATTGACCCCGAGCAGGTACAATTCCCCTTTTTCCATACTGCCACCAATCACTGATTGGTTCCTTTTCATTCTTACCTATTTATATTAACACCAACTGACTCCATGATTGGACTCTTTCAGTAGCAATCTCAGACTTATTCCTTCTTGAAATATATCTCTTGTTATATCTCTAGTATTTCAAGTATACTCATTATTACATAAGCCAGCTATCCAGTACTATATAAGGCCTGCTTCTTTTCATGTAATACTAACCTTGATCTGCACCTATCTGTGTATATGTCTCATTCCTATCAAACTGGCCCTTCTGCGTTTGACACACCTTCTTGTGCTTCTTCTGATCTTGTACCTTTGCCTTCAATCAATGGATCAAAGGCTTTGTCATCATCACTCTCGCCTTTGATGGGTAGAGCCCCTGCCCAACCGACATATGGTTTTAGTCTGGTTTCTGTCCATCATTGTCCAAGTTCCATGCCAGAACTCTGCTCACTGCATATGGTGCCAGTCCGGTTTCTGCAGCTCATCTGTAGCATAAAGTACCAGTCCAGTTGCTGCTACATATACTCCTTGACAGGAGCTAGGTGTTACACACTCGTGTAATAAAAGATCAAGGTTATCCTCGACAGTTGTATTGACACTGTCACATCTCCACCGCCACCATTCATTGAATCAACCTCTCGAATTACCAGCGACCACCTGAAGAAGATGACACCCCTTCTTTCAGGTCCTTTCACAGAATCTCAGGCGAATCTTTCAGAACTCCTCCTCCCTCTCCCAACTCCCCATTCCGTCCTCCCCCAGGCCCCTCTGCCCTATTGCTCACAACCTGCATTCCCTCTACTGGTCACCACTTTTAGTCCAAGACCCCATTGGATGGTCTTTCCCCTACAGCTAGGGAAGACAGGAACGTAGAATGCTGGGCAGCCAGAAGAGCCAAAAGAGTAGAATGGAATTCCACCCCAGAATTCATTAAGGAGGATGAGGACCCATTAGACGGGTTACCATCCAGCCTGGGATCCCCTATTCCACCTGACAACCCCAACCCACCACTGAACCTCCCTGTTGTAGATTCAGACAACAAAGACAAGATAGGAGAAATCAAGGCCACTCTACCAGAAGACTTCTTCAGAGAACCCCAAGATGCCAATTGTTGGCTACTTGCTATGGAAGGATACTTCCTCCTTCATAATGACAAGTATAATGACCAGGCAAAATGCTTTGTTCTGCTCAACTGCATGAACAAAGGCTGAGGAAAGGCCTTTACTGAGACTTGGCTTACCAGGATCACTGATGTCGCATATCCACCCGCTGACCAGACACTCAAAAAAATCAAGGAAGCCTTCAAGATCACCTTCTCTCCCTATGATATTGCTACCTCTGCCCAGATTGAAATCTCCAGGCTCCGACAAGACCAAACGAATCAATGAGGATTTGAGAAATATATCTTGAGTTTCTCCATCCTGACTGTGTGCTCCAAAGTATCAGATATCAACGCCCTCTCAGAATGGTTCCTCTGAGGACTCTCTCCTGCAATCGCTACCCAGCTCACCATGAGTGGAATCCTCCAAAAAGCCACCACTATGGAGAAAATCTTCACTAAAGCTGCAGAGATTGAAGGAAATATCAAATGAGTCTGGAGTCTGAATTGAGGAATGCCACCTCAGTACTCAGCCAGGTGAAGACCTCCCCACTATGGAGGAGATCAAGGATGACCACCCTCATATTACACAAAAGATCCAAACTGTTACGCTGGTCCGTAATAATCTTGACCACAGTGGTGTACTGGAGAAGTCTCCTGTTGGCTTGGAGAATGAGTGTTGAAGGGGTTGGCTTCAACACGTATTATAAGGGGAGAATGGGAACTCCCAAGGCAATAGCACCAGATGCTCAAGAGCAGTGACCGGTGGAGGTCTAGTGCACTAGCCTTCTTCCTCTGGAGTGTCTACACTAGTCTAGCATATACGTGGGACCATCCACATAGCACTCCGCATACGAAGTGGCTCTTCACTGGGAGAACAAGTGCGCTGGCTCCCAACGGGTGGTACTATGCCTAGGGGATGGTACCCTTCTAGGACAAAGGCTTAGGCACTGGGTGTTAATCTCAGGCTAAGACTGATCACAAGACATGTGGATAGAAGCAGAGTAATAGAAGAGAAGAGGTGATCAGTCTTCTCAGCGATCAAGACTGTTATGGAGAATGGCACAGATCAAGATTGGAAAGAAAAGAAGTATAATGGGATCTGAACTTAAATACTAACTAGATAGTTTAGGGGAGGCTCCTACTACCTATATTAGGGTGGCACCTAACTGGACAAGATCTGATTGAGATTGAGATCTGTCTGGGTGAGGGGAATATGAGGCATTACATAAGTAGGGAAAATGCTGAAGTGAGATGTGTCCGCCTATGAAATACAACTATTGGAAATATTACATAAAGGGTTCATGGGGTGTCCCTGGGGAGTCCCTGGGGAATCCCTTCCCTATGATTCAGCATAGTCCATGGTAATGAACTTGTCCCACAAGTCCTCAGGCATGAGGTCTTTGTATCTGAGATTGCACAACTCATTGAGGAGTTCCCTTCCAAGGGTACGAACAGGTGAGTGGGGGTTATTGGAAGGAAACAAAGTGGGGGTGGATGTAACCGTAACACAAATGCTATGGACATTTCCAAGATCAATTTGTCCCCTGCTGAACGGGCTTGTTGGATGAGAGAGAAAAGGTGTTTCGTATGCAAGAAGGAAGGCTGCTTCATCCAGAATCATCCTGGGTATGCTCCAAGCCAGAAGAATGCTCAGAGGAGCATTACTGTTAAAGTTGTGGACATGCTGTCCACTGACCCTGAACCCTCAGAGGAGGGAGCTGAGGACCTCATCTGCTTTGATAAGGATGCTGGCCTGTTTTCAGACTTTGTTTGTGCCATCAAGGGAGCCCCTAAGGACAAACCAGAAGTCGCAATAAAGAAACTCCGGAAGATGTATGAGAAAACCTTCCGTGAACCCAATCCTGAGCACATCAAGAAGGTCATTCTAAAAGAAAACCTAGCTCAGAGAATCAAAGACCAAATGGTAACCAAGGACTATATCAGAACACTGATCATGCAAGTCCATCATCTGAGTAGTAAATGGTTAGACAGGCTAGGACCAGACAGTAAGCCCACTATGAATTTTTAGATCGGAGAAACACCCCGGCATCATTGTCTCCCATAACTATTGCCCCTGTATTTATTTCCAGCCAAAATATAAGGACTATTTGTCTGCCTGTTTCGGTCTGGAAAGATACAGGCAAAATCGTTGGACTAACAGCTCTTCTCAACACAGGAGCTACTGGATGTTTTATCAACCAGATGCTGATCAGCACTTATGGCCTCAAAACTGAGGATATTCCCCATCTGATTCAACTGTGGAATGCAGATGGGATGTTAAATTACGTGGAGGTTATCACCCAGTGAGTGTGGCTCCTGATGGACTATCAGGAAGTCAAGGAAATGAGAACTTTCCTCATCACTGACTTAGGAGAAAAGGAGAATGTCATCCTCGGACTACCATGGATGCAGGCTATCTGCCCAGATATTGAATGGAAAACTGGGAAAGTCACCATCACTCCAGAATGGCTAAATGATCCAGATGCAAATCATCCCAACATGGAGAAGCATTGGTACCTAATCAGGTACATGGACAACCACATGGTCATGGACCCTATCAAAGATAACCTTCGAGAAGTGTTCAAGACATGGAACACAGAGCAGATCTTCAAGTTTTGGATTGAATCAGGAAAATACCTTCCTGAATAGATCATTGTGAAAGTTACTCTTTCCATCCAACTAGCTGCCTCCAAGGAGAAAGCTAAAGTCATGCTGCCGAGCGTGTACTTGGCATATTAGGATGTCTTCTCCAAGAAAAAGAATATTACTTGTCTGCCTCCCAGCAGATTGTACGACCATGGAATAGACGTCAAGGAGTCATTTGTGCCCAGATAGTCAAAGATTTAGCTGCTCAACTCAAAGGAGCAACAAGCATGTAAAGAGTTCATCAAAGAACATCTCAAGTCAGAGCAGATTGTTCCCTCTAAGTCTCCACAAGCATCCCTTTTTTTTTCATTAATAAGAAGAATGGAAAGCTGCAACCCTGCCAAGACTACTGGTACCTCAATGAGCATACAATCAAGAACACATACCCCATTCCCCTTATCTCCGACCTTGTCAACAAATTAAAAGGATCGTCAATCTTTACAAAATTTGACATCAGATGGGGCTACAACAATGTTCTGATCAAACTGGAGGACCAATGGAAAGCAGCTTTCATTACCCCAATGGGACTCTTCAAACCTACAGTAATGTTCTTTGGAATGTGCAACTCCCCAGCAACATTCCAGGCCTTTATGAATGACCTCTTTGCAGATTATATCACCGAAGGATGGCTCATTATTTATATGTATGACCTCCTCATCCATTCAGCTGACCTGAAGCTCCATGAGGAGCATACGAAGAAGATTCTTCAGTGATTCAGGGAACATGAGATGTTTCTGAAACTGGAGAAATGTACTTTTGCCACACCTGAGGTTGAGTACCTTGGGATAGTAGTCAACACCACTGGGGTAACCATGGACCCAGTAAAGTTGAAAGCCATCAACAAATGGAAACCCCTGCAAAGTGTGAGCACAGTGCGCTCTTTTCTAGGTTTCTGCAACTTCTATCAGAAGTTCATCCCCTCCTTCTCTGTCCTCGCCAAACCCCTCATTAATCTAACAAAGAAGGATCAGAAGTGGGAATGGGGAAACCTCAAAGAAATGGCTTTTCACTCCCTGAAGGAAGTCTTTCAGAAGAAACTGATTCTGATGTATCCAGATCCATCAAAACCATTCACCCTGATGACTGATGCCTCCCTCATTGCCTCAGGAGGAGTGCTCAAGCAGGCAGATTCCAATGGTGACCTAAAGCCATGTGGATACATACATTGAGGAGATACAATTGACTGAAGGTGAGATGCATTTTTTATTCAAATTTCTCACATGCCAAGTTGCCTGAAAAAGACAATAAGGCCAGCCTGCAGAGCAATCTCTGCAAACTGGTAGTCACCCTCCTCAATAAATGGGCACCATGGTTGACTGTCAGGAGCCATTTCAGGGGCGTCTCACAGGCCAAATTCTTCCTGTTGTTGAAAAATGGGTGGATGATGGCTGTGAGGGTGAAACACTCTCTTGAAATCAGGTAGTTGTTTAGGAGACAGAGATTGGTGGCTTTGGCTACTGGCCATAGACACAGTTGAGTGATCTTAGATAGAATATTGTCATCAATGATGGTACTCGAGAGCGGAATGCACACACTTACCAGTATCCATACTGACCTTACCATGTGGCTGCTGCATGTCCTGGGCAATGAAATCTTCATGTTCAGAAAACGGCCTGGGAGGCTCAGATAACCTGGTACTAGTGTCGACCCAGGGCCTGGGAACTAAGGAAAGTCCCTTCCAGAGTTAGTAAGACTGTGATTTGAGGATGGGAACCTACCAGAGAGTTGGTAGTCATTCATGTCCAAATCAGCTGGCCTCAACAACTCAGAGAGGCCAGCTTCTGCACCAGAGTGCATGTGTGCTGAAACTGAGCCTGAGACATGACAGAATATTGAGTGATGGATTGATAATTCAGAGGAATGGATGTACCCTGATTCAGAGCTTGCTCATATTTCTTTGTAGATTGGATGGACTATTGCTCCCTCCCTTGGCACCTCAAGCAATGTGCCTCATGGGTTTTGATATCCTGGGGTTTGAAGGGATTTCCACAGAATTGGCATTGAATTGTCATGGTAAGGGTCTTGTCCATCCATTTGTATCTCTGATGAATTAGGGCCATGGTTGGAGACGATGGAGTAGGGAAATGAGTGTTGAAGAGAAGGTCCACGAGTTTCACTTCAACATAATAATTGGCTAACAATGGGGGTCATTACAATCTTCTCTGATGATCTTATAACAATTACAATGACATTATAATGGAACCCCCTTGCATTATCTTATCTTGATTGCATTATTATTAGCATTACTACATGAATTGTCAAGTGAATAATGCTTTGTAATGCTTACTGTATTACAACTTGGCATCATTACCATGGACCCAGACATTTTTCCAACACATCATGGTTGTGGTACTGTAGTAAGTTTGTTACGACTTCTTCTTTCTTCTTGTCGTCTTTCTCTTCTCATGAGCCATGTACCTATCCTACCATTGAGCCCCGTAGGATCTAGTCTCTTCTTTCTTCTTATGTTTCCTCTTATGCTTTGTCAGCGTTCTTTAATGTTCTGACCTATTCTTCCAATGTGTCATCCTTTTCCTTTGTCAGCATTCTTTGACGTTCTGACGTATTCTTCAATGCATCATCCTTTTCTTCGTCAGTGTTCTCTGATGTTCCTCCATGTTCTCCCAATTACCTTTCATGGACTCTCTGGCTCACTTAAATAGTCACAGCGTATCTTTCCTGTCCTTAACTTAAATCTCCCTTGTAATCGCACACAGCCCACTATGACCTTTACTCTCTTCGTTCCTGCCAACGGCAGTCCCTTGAACACCTTAAACACCTTGAACCCGCGACCCGAGGAAGTCCCTTCGTTGCATCTATGACTATAACTCGAGAAAGTCCCTCAGTTGTATCCTCGTCTATGTTAACCTAGTCTACCAAGGGCTACAACTCACCCCTACCCGGAGTGGTCATAACAAAAGATCTAAGTTCTCCCAAAAGAGGTTACCTTCATTGTAATCCTCCATCATTCCTCCCCGATGAATCCCTCCAAACTTCAGTGGGTGGAGACTCCCACCAGTTGACTCCTTCTCAGAAGCTTCCTACTCTGAACAGGAAGGCTCCACTGACCTTGATGTTCCCTTACCTTTGACTGAAGAAAGGGAAGAAACTCTTTGACTCTCCCACCAGTTCTCTGGCTCCGTAAACATTCCCCAAGCCCCCACTCCTCTGTCCCCTACCCCCATACGAAGAAACCCTGTCCTCCCTCTTCCTTCTCAGAACCTCATCTCCTCCCCAATATGCATCCCACCTCCACCTTTTCCTAGACCCCCGCCTCCCCCTCCAATGAACCCTTTTCCCATGATGTCCAATCCACCGAACTCCGCATCAGCTCTCCAGAAGCCTATGATGATTCCTATGAAAAGGCTATCCCATGGCTTGACACTGTACAGTTCTATCTTCTAGTGAACAAAGTGGTATATGACACTGATTGTTATGACGCTATCGCTCTCCTAGTGTAAAGCAAGGATAGATAGTCAACTGAGAACGTAGCAGTAGGCACTCAAAAGTAGCCTATGGACTTTGAGAGGTCCGACCAGGGATACACCAGAAGATATGCGGTATATTGCATAGAACTAGCTGGGGAGCTAGGTTCTATGCCAGGGATTTACATAGGTATAGAATATGCTACTGGACAAGAGGATTCCCAATGGGGAAGAGCCTAGAGGAATACATGAGGCGTAGCATGAGGAAAACATGAGGCAAGGCTATGTCGGTTCCTAACGAATAGGAATAAAGGTGGAACCGACTGTATGGTACAAGGAAGAAGGTTAGGTTTGATGGAAGAGAAGCAGTGTCAATCAAAGAGATTAACACGGGAAGGGAAATAGTGGTCCGAAGTAGTGGAATACCCGTCCACGGGGTTGAGCGAAGGGTTAACAAGGTTTATCATAGAAGAGGAATAAGAAATGAATAATCGGGTACGGGCCAAACCAATGGATTGTAACACTGATGAGAAGAGAATTGCCTTCACCCTCTCTTACATGACCAAAGGCTCAGCCCTGATGTGGGCATCCACCTTCTGAAAGAAGGCCATCTCAGGAACCACAATCACCCTAGAAACCTTCACCGACTTTGCCAATGAGTTCAAAAAATCCTTTGAACATCAAGACACAGTTGGTAATGCCATGAATTGGATGATCATCACCCGCATGGTTAAGGTGAAAGGGAACCAGTATTCCTCCTCCCTAAACCAGTACATCGCTGAATTCAGAAACCGAGTGTTACGATTTGTCTTACCGTTCTTCTTTCTTCCTTTTCTTCTCTCACCAGAGCCATGTACCTATCCTACTGTTTGAACCCCGTAGGATGTAGTTTCTGTTTTCTTATGACACGTCACTCCTTGTTCTTAGTCAGCCTTCTCTGACATTCCACGGCCTTCTTACGACATGTCATCTCTTTTCCTTAGTCAGCCTTCTCTGACGTTCCACGGCCTTCTTACGACACGTCATCCCTTTTCCTTAGTCAGGCTTCTCTGACATTTCACGGTGTTCCATTTTGCTTATTCATCCAGGACTCCAGGTTCACTTAAATACTTACAGCCTACCTCTTGTAACAGTAACCTAGATCTCCCTTACAATTGCATAGTCTCTCACTACAACCCCTGATCCTTCGATCTCTGTCCCCTCTTGAGGTGACAGTCCCTTGAACCTGTGACTCAAGGAAGTCCCTCTCGTTGTATCGCCTAGAGGCTTCTCGTAAGCTACCAAGAACCCCTCGTTCGCTCAGGGATCTTCCCTCCAAGCTAACGACCCCAGACCTCACTAAGGGCTACAACGGACTCCTACCCGGAGTAGTCATAACAAAAGATCTAGGTTCTCTAAATGAGGTTACCTCCGCTATAATCCTCAACCATTCCTCCCCAACGAATCCCTTTGAACCCCAACTGGTGGAGACCCCAGCCAGTTGAGTCTTCCTCTGACACCTTCCCCTCCAAACAAGAAGACTCCACAGACTCCGACCTACCCTTACCTTCCACCGAAGAAAGGGAAGAAACTCTCCAATTCTCTCACCAGTTCTCTGGCTCTTTGAACATCCCTCGCACTCGCACTCCCCCATCCCCTACTCCCGTCAGACAAACACCGATCTTCCCCCTCCTCCCTCAAAACCCCACCCCACCCCCGGCAACTCTTCCTCCACCACCCTTCCA
>JBBPNB010000415.1:0-19307 GCA_038090635.1 Rubroboletus satanas
GTCACTACTCTCGAGTATCCGGTACAGTCACCTTAGGAGTTCCCATTCTCCTCTCGTGATACGTGTTGAGACCCAGCCCTCTCAACACTCATTCTCCAAGCCAATAGGAGACTTCCCCAGAACATCACTGCGGTCGAGATTGTTACGGTTTCGCGTAACAGAAGCCTCATGGTAAGGCTATACATAGCGGAGATGAATAAAGGCAGTGTCGGTCCTAAGAATAGAGAAGAAGAAGGACCGACCATCTGGTAAGAATAGAGTTAGGTTTACACAGGAAAATGCTGGAGAGATCTGAAGAGATCAACCAGGAAAGGAAAAGGTGGTCCATAGGGGTGGAATGCCCATCCACGATGGTAGGAAAGACAATGGAATAAAACGGTAACCGCAGAGTATAGGATAAGGATTAAAGAACAGAGCCAGACCATTGGTTTGTAACACAAACCATAACAGGGATTACTTCCCTTGTCCAGTTATACGATGGTTTGACAAGATTGGCAAGTCTGCTGATGAGAACACAGGCATGTGGATGATTTGGCCCAGTTTCCTCCCAAACCACAGACCCAATTTTGCTGTCATTCACATTGAATCCATTTATCCCACAGTACATCTGATACCTATATATGGCGCTACCCCCATCTCCTGCCACATCAAGCCCCACAATTGCTATGATGCGTTTTGGGCATTCTACGTCAATAAGTACATTGACCACCATGCCTTCAAACTCACAAGTTAGATCTCCTCTCTTCTATAGTCTGTCAACCGAGATGTCCACATGCACGACTCAGCATGAGCCCTCATCAGCAAACCAACCCTCATCCTGACAGAGCTGTACAGGACTTAAAAAAATTTTACAGAGAGGTACCTAGTAGTGCAGATCTCCACAGACCTGTATCAATTCCACAGAATTCCACAGATGTCAGGATGAGGGTTGGTTTGCTGATGCTTGCCAACTCTCTCCAGTGACTATATATCATGCCCACCCACCCACCAATCAGATCATTTTCCCTGTCGCTGTCATGCCCCATCCAACTACCAATCAGATTGCTTCCCCCATTGTTGTCATGCCCCATCCAACTGCCAATTAGATCATTTTCCCCATTGTCATAAAACTACTCAATAAATGTCCATGTGTCACCATATTCAAATTCTTGTGATAGGGTATGTTACAAATCTTTGGTTCAGCCCATTTCCAGTCCTTTCAGTTCTCTTCAAAATATTACAATGACTCTATTAACCCTTCTTATTACCTTATGGACAGGTACATTGTTACTTCGGACCACCCTTCCTATTCCTGTGTTAATCTCCACGATTGACACAGCCTTCCTTCCATCAAACCTAACCTTCTTCTTTACCATATGGTCAGTTCCATCTTCATTCCTATTCATTAGGAACCAACATAGCCTTGTCTCATGATATCCTCATGTTATGCCTGATGTTTTCCTCGAGGCTCTTCCCCATTTAGAATCCTCTTGCCTAGTAGCAGACCCTGTACCTATATAAACCCCCAGTGTAGAACTTAGCTCCCTAGCTAGTTCTACACAATATACTGTCATATCTTCTGGTGTACCCCTCTACCAGATCTCTCAGAGACTTCAAGCTACTCCTAAGTGCCTGCTGCTACGTTCCTTGTTGACTATCTATCCTAGTATACGCTAGGAGAGCGGTAGTGTTGTAACAGGGCATGTACTTGAACAAGAAGGGGTATCCTTACTATGCTGAATGTACTTGATGCTGTCTTATTCAGTCCAACAAGATTGTGTGCTTTTTTTACTTTGAAAAAAATGTCCAAGTGCAAGCTTATTTCCCTTAGTCGCCTCTATTGTGGGGAGGAAGTGCCAAAAGTATGAGTAAGCTTAGATAAGGATTACTCGATTTCGCTGATGAAGATTGTTTGAAGCTTACGTTTCTTGTAGCTGGGTTACTATCTTGGCTGGAGGGATTCGACTGTACAAATAAATGCGAACCCACTCCGACAGTGACAGCAGACGGCAGGGTAACTGGCTGTTCAAGGAACAGCTGTACGTTGACTGGCGAAACGGACCGACGTAGTTATTTGGTTGCATAGCAAAGGTGTGTACTTTACTATCGGGACAACGCGACATGTAACCCCTTGCACAGCTGGCGCTGGAAAACCTTTATTAACGTATGCGGTTCCCTACCTGTGTCCGCACACCACACGCTCACTGTTTACAGATTCGTGGTCATTGATGACCTTTCGAACGGACTGGCAGATAACAAGGCATTGGCATCTTTCTACTGCAACTCTCGAAGCAGCTGCTGTACAAGTCCCATGGGAGTTCTATGCACAGTGACTAGGCAGCTACTATGGAACTCGAGAGATTGGTTCTCTTCGTTCTTTGATCTAACCTCACGCAAAGCGCGAGGTGCCGGACCCCTTGCACCCAATTGGACCTTCTGCAGAGCTGCACGAGACAATCGTCGTGGTCGATGCACTGGACAAGTGCGAGGACCTGTGAAATTACTGAACAACTGACGAAACTGGCACATGGACATTGCCGTCTGTTCGCGACGTGCGCGGTATATATTTCGTCCATTGACCGAGCGCATCACTAGAGCTCGCTACAGTTTCCATTTTCTCCCTCATCCTTTCCAATGACGGATTAGAAACCACCTTTGAAAACGGGCGGCATCATCTGCTCAGCTATGCGTCAACGTATGGGTCTTCTTATTGATTTTCCAGGACCACCTTTCCACAGTGCATATATGGACGCGTCAAGTCACGGAGGAACCCGAAGACAACCCCCTCGCTTTTGCTGCACTGTCTTGCGATATCCCCTGTTTCCAACTTTTGCTTGAAAAGGTTCTTGATTCCGACCTTGAAGGCCCAGTCTTTGACCGTTCGTGTGTATTCAAAACATCACCATTGATCGCAGATGCTCAGTTATTGGTCACCAGAAATCGGTCTTGTTGCATCTAGCTCTAATTTGCCGGAGACCTCTGGACGAGCAATTCGACATCGTTCGTATGCTAATTGCCGCCGGGCTGTGACACTGTGGTACGTGACGACTTTGGCTTGTCCCCTTTCCATCTCGCCATCATGTCTATCTCAGACGAGCTGGTCCAGTGGCTTACCCAACGTGATTGCCAAGTACCCTCGGATGCTATTCTATGTGCAATTCGGTGTCTTCCGTGTCGCCCAGGTGCGGCCTGCGAAAGGTTACTCCGCATGTTGCAACTTCTCCCCGCAGATGGCGCACAGGATACTCGTGGGTGCAACGCGCTTCACCTCTTCTCCAAGTACAGTGCAGCCACCTCGACAAGCCAGTCGAGTGTGTAGTTCGACTGTTAGTCGAACATGGGGTCGACAATAACTGTCGGAACGACACGGGAGAAACACCATCTAGTGGCCTTATTTCCTGCATTTCTTGGACCGCTTTCTTGCTTACGGTGCAAGGCTACCAGCAGATATTGTCAATTATGCCGCAGGGTATCTCACATACATGAATCACGAACGTGCAATTGTGAATCTTACCAGCCTGGTCGAGGGGTTTGGCGCACGCTGTCAATCGCAGCTCAAGTTGGTAGCGACAGTGCATTGCAAATATTGGTTGTTCAAGGTCCCCAAGAGCTCTTATTCCTGATGAAATCTCTCACGTGGCAAGTGTTGTCTCTCGTGGAGAACGATTGCGATTTACGTGCCCCAATTCGTCAAGAGAGACACCATTGCAAGTTGCGATCGAGAATGGCTATATATCCGTTCTCGGAGTGTCCTGGTACAGGCCACTGAACCATACTACCAAACCATACCGTGGAAATGGCATTCCCTATCACAAGTCTGATAACAAGTCCACGGAAAAAGTGAAGTTGTTGCAAGACGCAGGACACGACATTTCGAGAAACCTCAACAGACCTACTAACCACTCTGCTTTGCATTGCCCTCCGAGGTGTGTACGTCAAGAAATCCTGCGATCATCTCATGTCTACTTGATCTCGGAGCTAGATTTTGCTACGCAGATTACGTGGATCCGGACAGACCTGGATGAGCTTCGAACCTGGCATGGTATGACGATCATGCCATTCGAGCTCTAGAATGCCGTTCCTCCCGCCGGTCAAAATTGACCTTTGACGACGTCACTCTGGGCCCACCGTCTGCTCACCATGACGGACAGTCTTCTGCCAGCTCCGTTCTGATATTGGACGTGGCAGAATATTAATATTTTCGGTACACGACTGTCTATGGCGAGTGGGTCAGTTACACTTTCGACGGTTCCTGGAGTACTTGGCTGGATGCCGGATCCCCCCGCCGACTTGTATTTTCTTGCAAAGATGACGTTTTCGGACCTTGTGAGTGCACACTAGCCACCTCCATAATTACACACCGGTTGGATTGAGGTGTACCTTAGACGCGCCAAATGCGACACGTCACATACCAATATCGTTTTCCCCTGGGATACGACCCCCGGGCCTCTCTTTGTCCACGGACCACGATGGCGTTTGACGCCGTGTCCACCCCCGCTGTACAGCTGAACGGGAGACACCAGAGTCCAGGCTGATGGTGTATGACACTTGTATAACAGCACATCCTTCAATGACAATGACGATGTTGAACTCGAATCGTTCCGGGTCGAAAGTGTACTCTGCGATGAACGTTTTGAATCCCCGCTCGCCGCTCGAGGACCTGTTATAAAGTTACCTCGGCGTTCGTCATGTATGCTCTTTTTTTTTTTGCTTCTTTGAAAGTATGTAAGAGGATTCAAAGTGTGATCATTCAAAGCATGACGAGTCGAAATTCCCATTTTCTTGGCACCCACTGATAGACCAGGGACCAGTGCACACACCCTTATCTTGGCCACAGAAGAGAACAGAATGACATCTGATCTTTCCTCGTATGTACCCCTGTCTCTTCGGCACACCCACAGCACATAACATCTTGTGATTCTCTCTCTTTTTTTTTTTTCTTCCTGAAGCACAATGTCAAAAATGACAACCAACAAGGAGTTCCCCCGATACAAACCAATTACAAAATTACGTAAATAATTTAGATCAGTGCGCAAAAGCTGTGTACCCCCGGAGATATCGATGACGTCACACGGTGGCGGTTGTCGGGACCACAAGACACAAACGCATACGGACTCGGACCCTGTGGCACATCAAACCAAGAACCGAGAACCGATACGAACGAAGCAGCCGTATCTCATTCTCTCCCTTCAAATCCACGGGCATCCACTGCACGTTTCTGTCATCCACCCCACACACACACATACATCATACAGGAAAACAAAACAAAAAGAAAGAAAAACACAATCATATCAATGAAGAGCAAAATGCAAACGAGGTAGCCTATCAGGCCAACGCATACATCTGTGTCTGCACACGTCATTCCCTCGATATTACATTTGGACGCAGTCGAAAAAAAAGAAGACAAGAAAAAAAAAGGATGCAGGTCGTCTGAACGAGACACAAGCAATAACAATAAGAGTGACAAAAAAAAAGACTCGGAGCACATGAAAAATTTCCATGAAGAGAATAGAAGATAGAAATGCCAAGACGTGTAACGCGATCCGCCTTGTTATCACCGCGGCGAAAACTGCATGGAACTAAACCCCGAATACGGACCATACTGTCCATTCGACGAACCCGACGGACGCATCGGCTGAGGTTGCGCATATACACCCGCACCCGCACTCGTGCCCGTTGACATCGTCGGACGAGGTTGAGGCGATCGGCTTCCAGGACCGACACTCACACTCGACGCACCATGTGCATGAAAGACCCCAGACGTATTCTAAAAGGATAGAAGCATGAGCACCATCATTCCACAAACACACTAAAGATAGAGAGAATGGAAGGACCCACGCACCGCGCCAATCGGGGACCGGCCGGACATCCGACTTGATAGCGAAGAAGACGACGACGACCGGCTTGGTGCGTCTCCGACAGACAGATAACTCGGCGGATCAGGGAAAAACGATGCTGTCCCTGTCCCTGCTCCCACAGGGTTAGGTCGGTTCACGACGCTCGCTGCCAGCCCGTCTCTGACGGTCGTCATCGCCATGTAGTCCGGTACACGTTGCGATCCAGTGCGTCTGGACCCATTTGTACTTGTAGACGGTGGATCTGGGGGTTTGAGGGGGTTACGACACGGGTTACGTTCTCCGGCCGCAGCATACGTCGTTCCTGTCCCGGAACTAGACCCGGACCGGCCACTACACTGTTGATCACATTCACATCCCTGACAACATCCACAGCATTGCGCGGGACAGGAGCACGTGCCACTCGGGCAATTGCACCGACCAGGACAGCGTGCGTCCGCCGAAGACGGATGCTGGGACGAGCGAGTATGATTGGAGTGGAGATTCGAGTTGGAATTGGAATTGGAATTCGTGTTATGGTTCACATTTGAATTCGGAGGGGAGAATGTGGCGATCGGGTCCATCGACAATTCATATGAACTAAAACCGGTTGGCATTCCCACCGCATTCGCGGAGCTTGCTGTGGGCGATGCAGATATCTGCCTCAGCCACTCTTCAAAATCCCGCGTTTGGATGTCCGAGGTAGGATCGTTACTCGGTGGCGCGGAGCTTGGTGGCAGCGAGAGAATGGTGCAGTCTAAGCAAAATGAGCACGATGCGGGATTTGTACATGCCGCATATGCGCCACCCGGCGCAATCGGTGCATTGCTGTGGTGGCTGCACCCCGGGCACCGACAGGAGTCGCCACATGTACATGCAGAAGGAAAGACGCCCGACGCAGCCTGCCAAGCCTCAAACCCAGATTGTGTGCCTGGAATCATATTTTGCTGAGCAGGCGGTTGATGACGCGCTGGGGATACAGGTGTATCCCCGGTTTGTGGAACGGGCTTGGTCTCGTAGTGATCTGGCGTGTGGATGTGCTCATAGGCTCGGCCATATGGGC
Organism: Rubroboletus satanas; assembly: GCA_038090635.1. Classification (NCBI taxonomy): domain Eukaryota; kingdom Fungi; phylum Basidiomycota; class Agaricomycetes; order Boletales; family Boletaceae; genus Rubroboletus; species Rubroboletus satanas. The sequence continues at coordinate 6,877 of JBBPNB010000415.1, forward strand.
TGAAATGCATGTGGTCGTGCGTGTGGTGGCGGCCACTGTGGATATGTGGTACGTTAAAAGAGGGGTCATGGAGTGGACCATCATTCTTAGGGGGGCGAGGGAGGACGGGACGAAGTTCAGCGATGCGGGCGAGGACATGGGAAGAAAGCGGCGAGGGATGGTCCTTGGCACCGTGTGACGATTCTGTATGGTGGTGATGGTGATGGGGGTGATGATGTTTCTCCGCTCTGACGACGTCTTGGTGGTGAACAGAAGGGCGACGCCGCCCAGGGGGCTTGCGAAGGGTACAACAGTCGCACTGTTCGCCTTTGGTACATCTACAGCCGCTAGGAGACGTTTCACCTTGTGAAAAGTCAATACTGTAGATGGGGGTGGGCAAAGGACGGCGTGTCGAGCCTACCGCTATGGTCAGAATCAACTGATCCGTCAGAGACTGCGGGGAGTATAGCGATCGCTTCCAGGTCTTCGGGGAGACCGTTTGGAAACGCAGCCATAGCCGGCAGTTTAGTTACCCCTGAAAATCCCAATGCAACAAAATGAAAGTGAAGCAAAGTGAACGAAAAGACAAACGAATGCGCACCTTTTTTAGAGTGGGACAGCTCCGAGACAGTGTTGGAGGACGGTTCTTGGACACCACATAGACATTTCACGTGCACTTGTTTTGTTTTACGAAGTTCTCTGCAGTGTTCGCACTGCGTGACCGGACGACCCTTTTTCTTAATTTCGAACAAGGGACGATCGGTGTGTTTACAAGCCGAGGACCGATGACCCTTTATGCACGTTTCACTGCGGCGACGCAACCCGATTTAATGAGACGTGAAGGGGAAGTAAATGGATGTGGGGACCTACCACGCGTACTTCTTATCGATGACGAGAACCTATGGGGAGACGGGCAGGGGTGGGTGGGGTGAGCGGGGGGGAAGACGAGGGGGACATACCATGGTGAGAGAGGTTAAGAGTGCCCGGACGGAATGGTGGGCAAAACGCCCGCGACGTCGAGCGTATGGCTATGACCTACAAACCATCGAGACAGTGGCTAGAGGGTATTTAAATAAACACCATGCAAGAGAGGACGAAAAAAAAAAATTAAAAAAGGACGGTGTTGACGATCGTTGATAGGGCGAGACGGTGGCCCTCCCTTTAATCGCCTGGATGATGGGATTCTCAGCCACTGGATCCCAAACAAGTACAAATCAGATATAGGGACTGTGACAAGTGTGACTGTTACTGTGACAGCGGGGTGGCGGAGAGTGACGCGTTTGGAGTGATTGAGTGATTTCTGCCAAAGGACCGCTTGAGGGCATCGCCCTGGCGTGAGTGTCCAATCTACTTTGTCTACTTATGGCCCACCTTCTTCTCCTCTCCAATACCCGGATATTACTACCCAGACGATAGATAGTAGATTAGCCCCTTGAAGGATGTCCACCCGCTTGATCGCGCCTCATCTCACCTTTCCTTCCTTTACGCACATCCCATGTACTCGAACGTAAACTTAAGCACACCTCTCTCTCACATCCGAGGGTGGCCTCGGCAACAGATAAAATATTAACCCAACAGCCCCCCTCTCTCATTCCCCCGGTCCGAATGGATAGGCTCACGTCACTCTGCAGAGAAGATCCATCGCAGTCCGTCCACCTGCCTCGCGATCTCCCCCTCCCTTCCGACGCAACGTTGCAGCCAGCTGTACGTGACAGCCTGTCAAGGCTATACCGCTACTGGATGTCCTCGTTGATATAGGAACATAAATACATACTCATACTACATCAGCCTGTTCCATACTCAGCATGGGTCCCGTATGTACAAACACGAGGCCACCACCCACAGCCAGCCCACGGTAACATCAACAACCTATTTAAAAAGTGCATTTTCCTTATGGCGGACATCCTTTCCAGTCAAAACCAGCTCCAACTGGCCTACTGTGGAATTCACTTTGCGCACATCAACCATCTATTTAAAAATTGCGTTTTTCCTATGGCGGATGCAATCTCCACTTGATCTTTTCCAGTCAGACATCCCCTGGAAGGCATAATCAAAAACAAGCAGCGAAAACACGTCCAAGAATGGGAAAACATCCAAGTCGTGTCGTGGGTAATAACGTGAAACGATCCATCGTCCTTGTGACGCCGCAGGCCAAGGCTTTTTCGTGTGTGCGATTGCGTCTCCGGCTCATTTCATGACGCCTCTCCCTCGGCCGCGCGCTGTTGTCTCCTCGCTTTCTTGGCTGCATTCGCTGCGGCCGCTTTTGCCTTTTTGGCTTCCGCACGTGCGACCTTTTCCTCCTCCTCCTTTCTCTTCGCCTCCTCCTCTGCTTTTTGCTTCTCCTCCTCTGCCTTGGCCTTGGCCTCTGGTGCGGAATTGCCCCCCTTGTTCTTCTTTTTCGCTTCCCGTACCTCTTTCTCCTCCTGTTTGATCCTCTTGATGCGGGGATCCAAACTTAGCGTGAGATCGACGAGGCTGCGCAACCGCGCAGTATCCTCCTTCTTTCGTCGCGCACGCTCGGATTTGTTTTTCTTCTCCGTGTACCGCTTATCATCACGGCTGTATCCCAACGCCATATGTCAACCTCCGCTCATCACACGCGGAAGAAAAAGAAAAGAAAAGAAAAGAAAACCACGACCGACCTATCGCTTCCCTCGTTCACCTCCTTGTCCAAATACTCAAACGACCGCCAACTATCAAAGTTGTACCAAAAGTCGTAAAACGCTTCCACCTTGTCCTTGGGGTCCTCAAACGACCCTAACAAAGGTACCGGTGCCTTCTTGCTAAACCGTGCTTCCATCTCGTACACCGGTGCCCATGCCTTGAAAAAGAAATGGACATCGTTGGCTTTGTTGCCCTTGAAATCCGCAGCGGTCGGTGCTTCTTCTTCGAGTACGAGGTAATGGGGATCAACGGAATCAAATTGTCGACGCCGTTCAGGATGTGTGAGCACATCGTGTGCTTTTTGGATGCATTTGAAAAAGGCGTCGTCGTTGGTCGTGTGGGATAGACCCGCCTTCTTGTCGGGGTGGTGTTTGAGCACCTTTTTGCGATCTATGACAGACAAGCATACCACATCAGCACACAAGGCGTGGGGAGTGCGTGGAGAGGAGCGATGAAATCAGGATTGGGTGGGGCGAGGGGTATACGAGAACACCTACGAGAAATTTTAATCTGTTCGGGCGTGGCTTTATAGCGTAGATGAGAGAGCCCAAGGACCTGGTAATGATCTTGTTTCTATAAAGAAAAGGCCGTCAAGACTCAATAGCCATCCGAAAACAGTATATGAAACAAGAAAAAAAAAAAAAAAAGGCCACGTTGTATCGGAAAAAAAAAAAAAAAGCCAACGTGGAATGAAAAAGGAGATAAGGTGGCGAAACCAAGGCGCTGGCGAACCCAAGGGGCAAAACGAAGGGGAGCAGACAGACCTTCCACTCTTTGGGATCCAGCAGCAGCAACTCGGGCGACTCCTCTTCATCACCAACGCCGAGATCGTCTTCGCCGTTCAACCCGTCCCCGCGAAGCGCTTCGATCCGCAGCCGGTCTTGCTCGATCAGCTTGTCATACGCATCAAAGGAAAGATTGTGTACTGCGCGGCGCGCGTGTGCGAGGTAGGCGGATCCAGCGGGGATGAGTTTGCGTCGAACGACGCCTAATCATGTGAAGCGAATCCTGGTGTAAGCAACAACGACACGAGGGGCGATCAGAGCCAACGATAGCCAACTCACGCGCGAGCGTCTGGGCGGTCGACGACGAGTCGGGTGCAGCCCAGAGTTGAGGAAGTGCGGGTAGGACGGTGACACTGGCCATCGCTGAAAGAGGAAAATGAGTTGCGAACGCAAATCTTGCAGACCTGTGTGTTCTTTTTTTTTTTTGGTTTTTTTTTTTGGTTTTTCTTCTTCGTCTCGTCGACCGGGCCACGCTCGACACGGACGAAAAATGTTATCAGAAAGTCACGTGCAGGAGGTAGCAAAGGGGGTTGCCCGTCGGAGTTCAGAAAATCTACCCAATGCTTTCAAGTTTCATGCAAGTTGCCAGTGCAAGCCAAGTCTATTTACACGCTACTCATGCGGTTCTCATCCTTGAAACCAACGTCTCAAACCTGGAAACGCCGCCCTTTAACTGCGCTCGGCTACTTTCACAGGTGTCCATCTACTCGAAAGTCAATTTGACGGTGTGAATGCACCTCACGCGGATGTTTGTTTAGGACTGTCATTGGGACTCAGTGATGTGCTGCCAACGTTCGTCCTCTCGTGGTCAGGTCAGTTCTGCAGTCCAGCAGTAGAATGACGGTCTCTCGTTCGCATCGTTCTTCCCCGTCTGTATCATGTCCACCTTTTACGACTGATCCATTCCTCTTATTACTGCCACGCGTTCCCTCGCTAGTACAAACCGTTGTACTTGGCTACGTCGCCTCGTCAATGATCATCCCGGGACTCACTCTTGTTCCCGCATATGCATCGCTCAGCAGCTCGAAACTCGCGCGCCCACTCCGCCTCTTCCCGCTCACGCACAGCCACTTCCGACTGCTCGCTGATTGTGCTGGTCGCTATGGCACCACAACGGTTTTCGACCTTGACGAAAAATCCCTCCTGCGCCGGGCTGTGCACGCACACTACTTAAGTCCGGAGTCTCACGAGTACCCCTAATCACACAGGAAATCGGCCGAGGCGGAGTGTAGAAAATGGGTTGATTGGTCGACCGATCAACCTCTTGCGATGACGGCTCTACCCCCAAGTCGAGCCGGTGGCTGGGTCTTGTCGGCGCAATTGCGACCCGGTGATTTGGCGGGTCATTTCCACGGAGATCAGACTCTTTTATCCCTTTGCCTCAATCGGTGATTCGCGACACCAGCAGGTCACATATGACTAGTGCCTTAAAGACGGGGAACTAACTTGATCTGGATAACGAACGCACATGCGTCTCTTGATCCCCGTCCAAATGATCGATCAAGGCTTTGGGTCACCCCTCCTCCGCGGTGCCAAAGATGAAGATAGTATCACACAACCCCCGCAGAACTAGCTTTCACCACCATGTACATCATGCAAATACAGGAGCGAGATACACGCTACAGCACACTCGTAGGAATACAGAACCCCGCTTTCGTTTGATTGTTTATCACCGTGACAACTACTTCTTCCCCTTCCGTCTCTCCCCGAACCCCTTCGCAGGTCGGCCTGGGCCGTGTACCTTATCCTGTCCACTTATCCCCGGCTCGAGCTCGGGCTCAGACGCAGGCCCAAGTGGATCACGCACGATAACCACCCCTACCCCGCCCGAGCTCGCATTCCCGCTCATACTTCCCAGCTTCTCCTTCTCACCGAATATTCGACTCCGCGCTTCTTGGTACTGGGCCTCGCGCTGTGCGAGCGTACCCCTCGGCGCCGGGGACGTCCCTCCCGAACCTGAACCTGAGCCCGAGCCCGAGGTAGGTCCAGGGGAGGACGAGGAGACCGAGACCGATGATACCGCCCCGGCATTGTTGGCGCTGGTATTCGGGGACGGTCGTTTGAGGATGCGGAGTGTCGGTTGGAGTGCCGCAGGTGGCGGAGGAGGGAAGCTTTGACTCGTACTCGCAGGTGCGACGATGAGCTCGGGCATGGGTGCCCTCTTGTTACTGAGTTGGATCATCATCGCGCGAGCCATATTGCGTACATGTGCGGGGCACGAGTGGAGGGGCAGCCGTCCAATGAATAAAAATTTAATTGTTGTTTTTTAAAAACCATGTGAACTGGAAGATCAGCACGAATGCATGGAAAGGTCGAGGGATATGAGCGGGGGGGAGGACTCACGCTTCCTCCCAGATTTTGCTACTGTCTTCTTCTCCCTTTCGTTCTTTGGCTTCCCTCTCTCTCCTTCCCGAAAGACCCGAATTCGGACTCGGACCATCGTTGCTAGTCCCACTCGTCGTTGCCGTCGTCATCGTCATCGCCATCGTATCCCCATCGCCATCCCTTTCCCTCTCCCCTTCAACCTGCTCCTCCTTCTCATCGTCCTCATCGTCATCCCAATCATCACGCACGACCCTCGTCTTGACCACCTGCTTCAAACTCGGCGTCCGTGTCACAAACGTCGATCCAGCTCGTCGTCCACTTTCCTAACAAACCCCGCAATATTGGCAGAATAAAAAAAAAGACAAGATCATTCGACAACGCGACATTCAGTAGACGTAAGCGACGGTGTGCCTTCTCGTTGCAGACGAAAAAAAGACGAGCAAAAAAAAAAAAAAACGTCCTTACCGGCGGATCCTGATCCCAGACGCCACTCTCGCTCGTCTTTGCCATCGGGGCACGTTTCGACTCTCCAGCGGGCTCCGCTCAAGCCACTGATAAAAATCCAGTATGAATACGCACGCAGGTCGATGGGATATGAACGTCAAGTGATATTCGCTCGAGTGACATTAGTGGGTTTGAAACCCGTTCGACGGTCACGTTCGCTGAGTTTGAAGTACCCAAAAAAAACCTCTAGCAACGGTAACTAGCACAAGCAGGTTCGTTCCGTTTCAAAAGCTTCGGACACATTTCAAAACGAGCCAATACAAATACACAAACTCAACACCTGATTCGTTCTTGGACCCCTTACTTACACCCCAGCGAGCTGGGCAACTTCATACAAGTATGTCCCGAGCACCTTGGTCTGACAAAAACTGCCATCAAGAGCTGATCACGAACACGACACACACACGCCACACGTACCCCTTCAATAAAGTTGGACATGTCCAGTTTTTCGTTCGTCGAGCTGCATCCGTCACAACAGGTCTCCGTGAGCGACCGCGACGAGGGATGGAAATGCACGTACTGCGCCCCATCATCTGCCCGACCCATCGGGAGCAACAACACGTTTACCCCCAATTTCTCCGCAAACGTGAGCGTCACTGGGATTGACCCTCCCTCGCGCGTATAATCTGGCGACTTGTTCCAAACCGCCTAGTTCACCCCCCAACAAGAGAGACATGCCTCAGTTCCCGGCCATCTCCCAGGCGTGGGAGAGAAACAGTAGATCATCATCGCATGCCAACGTACCTCGATAGCTCTTCGGGCCGCTTCAAAGTTCCAGTGGTTGACGTCCGCAACCCAGGGCTTGCCCCCGTGGAGATACTCGACGTCCATCTTGTTCTTACTATTCAGCTTGGCGAATTCAGATTCGATGTAAGCTGTCACGAGTGGGATGACAGATTCAGGCGTCTGTGGTGGGACGAGGCTGCATCGAATACCAGTTAGTTCAGTCGATCACAAGCACGATCGATCGATACACCACGTGGCATCGCGGGCACGCACCGAAGACTGAATTTGCCGGCTACTTTGGAGGGAATGACAGTCTTGCACCCTGGTTCGGAGAAGGCGCCTTGGATGCCGTGGAGGGAGAGCGATGGGTTGCGCATGCGGCCCATGATCACAGATTCTTTGTGATCTGACAGTGCGATCTGAGCATCCGTGAGCGCGAGCCTCGGCGTGCAGAAGGGATGAGATGATGGTCATACCGATGCACCAGCTGCTTCTGCGACGTCAGCAATCGAATAATCCATCTTGGTGTACAGTTTGCTATACAAAAGCAAGGGATTTCATAAACACCTCCATGCTCCCCATGCGCCTTTCGAAAATGCAAACGCAGGGCAAAGGGCAACGCACATTTCCTTTTCGTCTGGTGGTGGCACCATTGCTTCGATACCGGGAATGAGAATGTGACCGTCGTGATCGACGAGCTTGCTCATGAGTTTGATAAGGTCCGTCATCGGCTCGTGGACCATGCGTCCAAACAACCCAGAGTGTAGATCTTGACCAGGACCCGATACGTTGATGGCAAAGTAGGCGACGCCACGGAGACCATAAGTCAACGCAGGCGTACGGGTGTTCAACCAGTAATTATCCGACTATCACATGGCATCAAAACGAGTCAGAAGACAGATCAAGAAGCAGGAAGTAAGAAGCATGGAGAGTGGAGAGTGGGAGGGGGGGGAGAGAGGAAAAGACAACGCACGATGCAAACACAGTCGACGCCCTTGAACCACTCGCCCTCGGCCACCTCCTTCTCGATGAGCTCATCTAAGCCCTCACTCCCACTCTCTTCCATACCTTCAAAGCAGAACCGGAGATTAACAGGGAGCTCGAAACCCTGCGCTTGATGTGCCTCGAGCACGTTCAGCCAACCCAACACAGGCCCCTTGTCGTCCGTTGACCCACGACCATACAGCTTCCCGTCCTTCTCAACGAGCGTGAACGGGTCCGTCGCCCACCCGTCCGATTGCAGTGCCTAGTCGCAACGAACGCAATCACGCTTAGCATCGTCCTCTTCATGGACACATATACCCGGACCGGCGGAAGCAAAGAGAGAACTCACGGGTTGTACGTCATAGTGCCCATAGACCAGCACGGTCTTCTTCTTTGGGTCTTCGCCTAGCTTTCCGAGGATGGCAGGCGGCAAGTTTAAGCGCTGACCCTGCAACGTTTGTTGTCCGAGATCCTTGAGCACCGTCGTCACGCCGAGCGCCTTGAGTTGCTTCTCGAGCCAGTGGCCCATCGCGATCGTCTCGCTACGATAGGCGGCATCGCCGCTGACACTGAAGGTGAAGGCAAACGCACGGTAAGCGATCCAAAGTCAGGTCACGATTCAGAATGCGCGAGAGATCAAGTACCTCTTTATCTGGACGGCGTCGGCAAGACGTTGAACGAACTTTGCTTGGTGCGCGTTGACATATTTCAGGACATCTGGGTGGACGGTCATGATGGAGATAGTATGATGATGATATCTGCTGCTCCCGAGAACTGAGTGTGTACACAGTTCAAGTTAGGCGCGTTATCTCGGGCTCACGAGCTCACAGGGGTTTACTTTTGGACGATATTATTGATCTTGATGTGGCTGTCGGCGGCCTTGTGGATAACGGTGGCTTTTGACTCTGATCAGGTGCGATGTTTCAAAATTTCAAGTCGGACCCTAGTGTCCGCAGAGAGTCGGCAAGTAATCGGATTTACGGCGAGTCCCAGATACTTCCCCACAAACCCCCGCGCGCGTGATCTATGGTTCACATGCACCAGCTAATGTGTTTCGACGCGAGACCATATCACCCCGGAATGACGGTCCACCGCAGTGGCAGGTTGTTCAGACGGAAAGACGTTAGCTCATTCAGTCTCCTTCAAGTTCATACTTTTGCAGGTTCGGGGGGAACGAGCTGAGGTACGGCTATCATAGCGAACGTATAAATGGCCCTCAGGTCAGGTATGAATAGGTAAGCTACATTCACAGGTCTCCGGAAGTCGCCCGGGTAAGGGGCTTAAACGTATAGTAAACCTCGACCTGGAAGAATTCGAGTGTAAAGTAGTCGTTGTTGTTAGGCGTGAATTCCATGCTCAGCGTGTCTCCGGGGACCAACTCCCCGACCATCAGTCTCAGTCTCCCGTTCTCCCGTACGGCAGGGGCGAACTCATCCCATACATCAAAAGTAACACTTGGCGGATCAAGGGCATTGCAAAACAGTATGAGGTGGATCGGAACGGTGAACGCAACATCCGACCGTCTGATGCACACCTGAATGTCAGCAAAGCTGTCTTCGGTACCGTCTAGTGATGTTTCAATTACCCGAAGAAGCCAGGTGTATGTACTCACTGGGTATAAAGACACCAGATTTGCAGGAAAAAAAGAGTCGGCGAGGTATCCAGCATTCAGCATTTCCGGGAACCATGGGCAACGCAATCCGCTCGGCGTCACTATAAGCAGATGTGTACCGAACATTATTTTTGGTGACCTTCATGCAAGCCCAATAATCGGCCATATCCATGATGGATCTGGCGATATCAGAGGAGAGTCTGCCCTGATGAGCTACTCGGAGTAGGTGGTGGATCAGAATGACATGATCAAAGGTAGTTCTGGACCGGGAGAGAAAGCGTCCACGAGCATCGATGGCATCACGATGCCATGGCAAGTTTGAAGCCCACTCAAGGCTTTCCAGATATAGGTAATTGACGTGGTAGAAGCTGGCCCCGAGATTGAGCAGACTTGTGACGACAATCATAGGATCATCGAAATCACCCGGGTCTAGGCTGCGTCTAAGGGCGATGCAAAGCGGAGTGAATCCCTTTTTGTTCGGTCTATTGATGTCCCTCGCAAAATTGTATCCTGCTTCTCGTAACAGTTCCACTTTCTCCTCGAACCAGTAATCACTCATCCGCTTGGCACAAAGACGATGGAGAATACCATCCCCCTTTGAATCTCCATGGTATGGTTTGATGTAATCAATGGCGTATGGCTCGGTGATCTGTGCTAAAATACTCCGAGCGAAGGAAAAACACCCATTTTCGATCGCAAGTTGCAGTGGTGTTTCTCCCGACGAACCGGGGGCGTGCACATCGCAACCGTTTTCTATGAGCAACGAAGCTGCATCAGAGATCCTTTCTGGTTCAGTGAGGTCGATGGTCTTGGATTCCAGTAAGATATGTAAAGCATTGTCACCGCCGATAGTCTCCGATTGACAGCTTGCGCCCAATTTATTGACTAGGAAGGTGAGTGTGGCGACTCCTCTGGGTCCTTCCTGGCCTGGCCTCCAGCAGTGCCGAAAGTCCTTCACTGCATAGTTGACGATATCTACGGGTAGCTCAGCACCTTGAGCAAGAAAGAGGTCCAGGATATCCAACTCGAACCCGGGAGAAGCGGCAGCTAGATGCAATGGTGTTTCTCCCGCGTCGTTGCGGCAGTTGATATCGCACCCGTGCTGAACTAACAGCCGGACCACACTCTCCATCGACTCGCTGGCAGGGAAATAAAATTGGCGGAAAAGGTGGTGAAGTGCGTTGCATCCGAGGTCATCCCGTGTGCTAGCGAAGGCGTCATTTGCAAGGAGAAACTCCAACATAGGGAGCGACCTTGCGTCGTAGTCGTAATGGATGGACGAAGCTGCATAGAGGATTGCCTCCGAGGGTAGCTGGAAGCCACATCGAAGCAGCCACCCGACTAACTCGGTTGAAAGCGACTGGATGGCAGTTTGGAAAGGTGAACGACCATGGTCATCTAGCGTCGTGGGATCGCATCCAGCGGCAATTAGTGGGCGAGAAATCTCGAATTGGTCGTCGGAAGACCCCCCTGACGCTAAAGCTAGATATAAGCATGACCTCCTTTCAGCGTCCAGCCACTGGGGATCTGCACCATGTTCAAGAAGGATCCGGACAACAGCAGGTTGACAAGGAGTGAACATGATACGTGAAAGAATGGAATGAATGGCATCCCTCGAAACGACACACCCATGATTCAACAAAAGCTTGACAAGGCCTTCCTGGTTTTCGGGCGCGTGATTTCGTGCGGCCGCCGTCAGAGGCGTCATCTTGCGCAAATGACGAGTGGCGTAGGTGGGGCCCTCAAGATTGACATCAAAGCCCCTGCCGAGGAGAAGTTTAACACGAGGGATATCAGTATATAGTGCAGCAAAAACAAGAGGATTGTCTTCCTTCATGGCCCGAACAGGGTAGCAATCGAGATAGTGATGCACTAAAGCTGGATGCCCGAAGCAAATGATGATATAGAGCGCCAGCTCCGGTATGTACGGTATCCATTCGTTATGCCACCTCTGATCTTCATAGACGAGACGATGTGTGGAGACGTGGTTTTGGAGGGTCAACAGATGTTTCACAAGAGACTTGTTGTGGTCGGGGGGGCAGTTCGCGAGGTGTCGAAGACCATAAGATTCCGCATACACATACAAGGGGTCTTTCCCATCTTCCACAGTGGTCTGGGATTCATCACTGAAGAGCAGGAGGGTGAAAATCGAGACTGTAGCAAGCTCCAGTGATGCGCTCGGTCGATGAACGAAGTAGGTGCTGTACGCGATGGCATCCGAAGTCAGGTATTCCTACCAAGAAACGTTATTCTGGGGTATCCCTACCAGGCTGGAACATACCTTGACACTGTAGTGCGAAAGCGCGATGTTGTTATCGTGGTCGACAGTGACAAGGCTACCAAGAACGTCCAAGATGACACTTTCGTGCACCGGCGCAATGGAAGCATCTCAATTCGGCTCATCAGAGCTGATCGACATCGCCTCTGCGAGCTGTGAGAGTCTCAGAGGCACCAACGCGGTGACAAGCCATGTAAGAGCTCTACGAGCGATACTGGGCCCAAACGGTTTCTTGTCGATCGCACGTAGCATCTGGTCGTAAGTCTCATAAAGTGTGGCAGGGAGCGTATGTAGGGTCTCGCGAACGTTCCCGAGGGAGCAGCATTCATTCAGTCGATCCAACTGGCATTGCACCCATCGGAACCTACACAAAATTGACAAGTCAGAATAATCGGCGAGTCGGATGGTGGCAATACTTACATCCCATCAGCTTTCCACATTAGCGCACTCTCGATTTCAATTTTGAGGATCTGTCCGAGAATCTTGAGCCTGGATCGTGATTCCAGCTCCGTCTTGATGTGGGAACGCATGTCGTCTCGTACTTCACAGACCCGTTGGTCCAACGAGATCGAGG
>JBBPNB010000416.1:0-19303 GCA_038090635.1 Rubroboletus satanas
ACGAACACGGCCCTAACTTCCCTCGTCCCCCGCCGGAACTCACCGGCACAGAAGAAGAATACGAGGTTAGTCACATCATCAAACACAAGGGCACTGCCCATCGTCGCTGCTACCTCGTGCCATGGAAAGGATACCCATTATCAGAAGCAACATGGGAAGGCGAGCTCAGTTTGGAAAATGCCACTGATCTCTTGAACGAATATAAGGCAGCCCACCACCTCTAGTTTGAACATTCCCCTCATGCCGCCAATTTGTTCATCCTCTCCCACCAAATGTTGTTTTCCCCTCCATTCCAATCGCCTCCCTCCTGCTCAGCGTAGGACCCTATATGCCTCCCTCCTCGACGACCCCACCCTCGTTCGTATTCTTGATGCCGCTATCTCCCGCAACCGCGGCACCACCCTCCTTGAGTTGGGACAACTCTACCGCACCCACACTATTCTCCGCCAGGTCCAAGAAAACCTTGCCCCGGTCGGGCAACCCACTATGTATGCAGCCACACTTGCTCAGTCCATCTCAGAAGCACGACAACAAACCCTCGACCTCTTCTACCACAAAGGTCTTGGTAAAGTGGTGGACGAGCTTAATCCAGCTCATGTCCAGGTTATTCTCGAACCCCTCCTCGAAACCCTCTCCCCCTCTGAGCAGGATTTTTACTACCGTCACGTTCCCCAACCAGCCATCATCCCCTCTCCCCCTTTGTGCAAGTACTCCTCTGCATCGGATGCAGGCCCACCCCTGGCATCGCCCCCTCCTCCTCCACGAATCTCTACGCCCAAGACCACCAAATTGGCGGTAACCTCTTCCCAGCCCTCCCCCTTCCTACCAGAACAACCCTCGGGGTCGGTATCTAACCCCTTCATCCTTCCTCTGGGCCCATCTGTACAGCGCCCTATCCGTTGCTTCCATTGCGGAGTCCAGGGACATCTTCGTCCCCACTGTCCCTCCTACCATTGCCCCTACTGTCACAAAGCCGCCCCCAGACACCCACAGTATGACTGTCCTCATCATTGCTGTTCTCTCTGCCAGCAGCCGGGCCACCTTGCCCCCAGTTGTCCTTTCCAAGACGACCCCGACTCCGACCCAGACACCTATAATGGGGATTTCTAGTTGAAGTCTCGGGAGTATGGTGTCTCCCACCTTAAAACGGGGCTATTGTTACAAACCAATGGTCTGGCTCTGTTCCCTTATCCTACACTCCGTGGTTACCGTTTTATTTCATTCTCCTTCCCAACATTGTGGATGAGCATTCCGCTCCTATGGACCACCTTTTCCTTTCCAGATGGTCGGTCCTACTTCTTTCCTATTCTTAGGACCGACACTGCCTTCATTCATCTCCGCTATGTACAGCCTTACCATGAGGCCTCCTCATTACCGTGCATGCAGGATACCTCAAGGCCACTCCCCTTTTGGAATCCTCTCCTCTCGTAGCACGGTCTCTCTTGTATATAAACCCCTCGGCATAGAACTTAGCTCCCCAGCTAATTCTACGCAATATACCTGCTTTCTTGGTGTATTCATCTCCTTGAGTCCTCGAGTACCTCTTTGATTACTCGCTGCTACATTCTTGACAGTTATCTATCTTGGCTCACGCCTAGAGAGCGGTAGCGTCGTAACAGTAGTTACCTCATCTGAAGAAGTCTTTGTAGGAACTTCAGATGTAACCCGGGGGTAATGTTACGACTTGTATTACCAAGCTTCTTTCTTTCCTTTCTACTATCATTGGAGCCATGTACCGATCCTACTGTTCGAACCCCGTAGGATGTAGTTTCTATTTTCTTATGACGCGTCACCCCTCTTCCTTAGTCAGCCTTCTCTGACGTTCCACAATCTTCTTACGACGCATCATCTCTTTTCTTAGTCAGGCTTCCCTGACGTTCCATCTTGTTCCATTTCACTTAGTCATCCAGGACTCCAGGTTCGCATAAATACTCACAGCCTACCTCTTGTAACGGTAGCTTAGACCTCCCTTACAATAGCATAGTCTCTCGCTGCAACCCTTGACCCTTCGACCTCTGTCACCTCTTGAGGCAACAGTTCCTTGAACCTATGACTCGAGGAAGTCCCTCCAGTTGCATCGTCTAGAGGCTTCTTGTGAGCCTACCCAGAACCCCTTGTTCGCTCAGGGATCTTCCCTCCAAGCTAACGACCCTAGACCTCACTAAGGGCTACGACTGACTCCTACCTGGGGTAGTCGTAACAGTGTGACTATTGATATATCGGTAGTCTTGACAGGGGCGAAGTTTTGTTATGATGCTACCGCACTGTAGGTTCTGGACCAAGGTGAAGTGTGCAAGATACTAGTAGCAGGCACTTGAAAGTAGCCTGGAGACTTAAAGAGGATTCTAGATACACCAGAAGATATGCGGTATATTGCGTAGAACTAGCTAGGGAGCCAGTTCTACAAAGCAGGGGTTTATATATGTTACAAGATCATGCACAGACCAAGCTATGCGCAATAGTAGACTAATCTAAACGGAGGAACACCTCATGGACACTAGCAGGTGTGCCATGAGGTGATGGGATCAAAGAGGCAGCGCGGTTCCGAAAGGAAGAAGGAACCGGTCTAATGGTACATCAAAAGGGGGCAGTAAAACTGCTAAGGTGAAACAGGGGAAGGAGGGCTGTGTAGATCTTAGGAGATCAACACAGGAAGGGGATAGTGGTCCGAAGTAACGGTAGTATTCGTCCACAGAGTGAGAAGCGAAGGCCAATGTTCTAACGTTGTGAGTAAAGCTGAATAGGGGAGGAACTGAACCATTGGTTTGTAACAAGTTTCCCATCTTTCTTTTGCACAAAGAAGAACGGTGCCACTTGAGGGGATTTGGATGGTTGTATTTTGCCGTTGGCGAGGTTTTCCTTGACGAACTTTTCACAAGCGGTGAGTTCCTCAGGATTGAGGGAGTAGTTCGAGGTGCATTTGGGTATGAAGCTTGGGAGTAAGTGAATGTCATGGTCGAACGCCTGAGGAGGTGGTAGTTCGGTATTGTCTTCTTCGGCAAAGACGTCGGAGAATTGCTTGTATTTAGTTGGTATGGTGGTTTTTAGACGTGTGGCTTCCTGGGCCAGGGTTGTGGATAAGGTGACTTTTCGGACTTGTTCGGGTAGCTTGTCAAACTTTTTGATCCAGAGTTTGGCAAGTTTGGTATTGACATCGTTGTGAAGATATCGCAGGAGATACCGCTGTCCTAGGGCTTCCAAACCGTTTCGTTTTCAAGGGGCGGTTTGGGGGGAGACGGTAACCCTTCGACTGGTCCAGTCGATGATGGGATTTCGTTCCGCTAGCCAAGACATTCCTAGAATGATGTTCTGATGTTTTCCACTGGAGAGGACGAGGAAGTCTCGATCTTCTTCATCGTTATCTATCCAGATGTGGAGTTTCACTTTGTATCGGATTTCTCCCATCTGGTTTTCAGTTCTGTCGGCGTTGTAAGCTTGGCGAGGTCGGGATAATGGGATGAGATGGAGTTGATTTCATCGAGCAAAGGCATAGTCGATGAAGCAGGCTGTCGCTCCACAGTCAATTAGTGCTGGGGTGGACACAACGTTTTGACCTTCCACTGAGGACAGAGAAAGGGGAACAAATATTGATTTCTCTTCTTGGGGTACTATTACAGTGGGTAGGGTAGGAGAGCTTGACGTTGTTACAAGTCTCCTATTTAAAAATCCATCGTTTGTATCTGACGGACCTGTTCGACTTCTTCAGTTGCATGGGATTCCTCAGCATCTTTGTCGAAGCTCATTTTGAGCGTCTGGAGGATTTCGTCGCGTTTGGTAGACTTAGATAATCCTGAGATATAAGAGTCTAACTCGTCAGGGGTTTGGTTTTGGACCGTCTGGACAGTTCTGACTCGTTCGGAGTTACAGGCGGGACGAAGAGGGGGAGATGAAGAAGAGTTTGGTGGCCGGAATTGAGGGTGTCCTGGGTGCTTCCGACTCATACACCCGACTTTGTGACAGACATAGCATCGTTTTTCTTGGTTGTGACATGCCCATTCAGGACCGGATAGGTGGATATGATCTACGTCCATGGTGTTTGGGTCTCTCCTAGTAGTTTGGAAGGTTCCCCTCTTTAGGTCACGAAGGCGTTCGTGGTTCTGTACTTGTCGACTGGCGTTGGTTTGCCATTCTTTGAGCATTTTGGGTTCTGGACCCCGTAGGAGGTCCAAGGCTAATTCAAAAGGTAATCCGGTGGCATAGTAGTCGCGGAGGACAGGGCCGTTTTCCTCCTTGGTCAACCCTGAGAGGCCAACCATTAAAGTGAATCTGGTGTTGTAATTCTTTAGAGCCGTGGCCGTTGCTTTGTCCATTTTGATGGACTTTAGTTGTCATCGGGCATTCTCCGCTATGTCTCTAGAGGTGAAGGCACTTTTAAACTCCTCCTTGAATATTGACCATTTCTTATAGTCAGGGTTGGTCTCTAACTTGGTGTAGTAACCTTCAGCGAAGATTCTTCCCTGCCCTTCTCCCATATGGGCTAGGTCAATGGTGACAGCTTCATGTTCTGTCATTTTATCCTTCTTGATATCCTTCTAAGCTCTGATGACATTCAACCACCAGTTTGTGTCTTCTACCTTTCCCGTAAAGTCTTTTGGGAGAGCTTCCTTTCCCATTGTATCTGAGTCGTCGGAATTGTTTTCTTCTTCGTTTTCTAGTTCAGATTCTGGTCCGGGAAGGTATACGTCGGGCGGAGGGGAGGGTCCTCGTATCTGACGTTGAACTGGGTTAAAACCTGTTCGACTGGGCATGGGGGTAGGGGAGTTGGTAAGACGGGAGCGATGGTGTTGTTCTAGTTGCCTCTGGGTTCTTTGGTGTTGAGCGAATTCGTTCTGTCTGATAGTGACAGCGGCCCTTTCTTGTTGTAGTTGGTGTTCGTAGTAAGCTCTTTTCTCGGCCAAGAGGTTCGGGTCTTGGAGGATATCCTGGATGTCCGAAATATTGGGCAAAGGCTTGATAGCAGTTGCGGAAAGATGAGCTAGTTCTTTTGTTATGACGCTTACCGCACCGTAGGTTCTGGGCCTAGGTGAAGCGTACTAAGATACTAGTAGCAGGCACTCAGAAGTAGCCTGGAGACTTAGGAGGGATTCTGTATACGCCAGAAGATACGCGGTATATTGCGTAGAACTAGCTGGGGGGCTAGTGCTATGCCAGCGGGTTTATATACGAGTACAAAGGGTGCACAGACCAAGCTGTGAGTATCGACAGCGGTAACTAGGCATACTATGAGGCCCAAGTATCCTATAAAGGGATAACTTAGGAAACCAGTAGGTACGATGAAATGAGAGGTGAAATGTGATGGGTAAGGGAAAGGCAGTACGGTTCCGTGAGTGACGGACAACAGAAGGAACCATAGGTGTTATACAAATAAGGGGACTCGACGTGTCAGAGTAGCATCGGAGACGGGGAACGTGGTAGATGGAGGGGAAGGGAGAAAGGAGAGGTATGGACAAACATAAGGCCGTACGTAGGGGTAGGTTGGGTTGTAACACTGACGGGACAAAGGGCTATTGTTTGCGCAACTCTGCCTCTGGCGCCTTCTTCATCACTTGTGATGCAGTGTTCAATGAGGATCTGCCTGGCTTACTTGACATCGACGATGACAACAATGATGATGACAGGGCTGCTGTACCTGCTACTCATGCAGATGATGTGCCTGTGCCTGCTACCATGGTGCCCACCAGGCCGCCTGTCCCTGTCCCTGCTCCTCTCCTCACTGTCCCTGACCTCCTCGTCCCTCATCCCTTGGGCCATGCTCATGTTATGACTGAGGCTGGCAGTGTTGCGGGAGCAACACTTCGCAGGGTTAATGAGCTTGAAAGCCAACCACTACGGGGACCAAAGCTAACTTGCAGGCTAACACGAGCCTGGTGAGTGGTAGATGAAAAGGAAGCTGATTGAGTTGCCTTAATATCAACCAGGAACTTCGAGGAGCGAAGATCCCGTAAGTGATACAAGTGGACTAAACTAAGGAATAGGGTTTAAGGTGTGAGGCTTTATATAGTATGCGTCTATAGGCAGTGCTTCTGGAACAGGAAGTGCTGAATCTCTATTGTTCACCTTAACTGTCTATTGCCTCTGTCTATAGGCGCCTATTGCCTCCATGGAATGCCTCCGTGATCGGGAACAGTACTCAGCGTCGATCATGATCTGATCGGTATCAGTAGGATCTGATCGGTGCTAATAGTCGGCGCTAATCTGGGATCTGTAGTTGGCATCTGTTCGGGACCAATAGTAGGTCGGGGATGAGGGTGTCCCGGGATCGGTAGAAAGCAGTGTACACGATCTGAGATCGTGTCGCGACGCATCTGGGTCATGTGCGATGAACGGTCACGTGCCAGGGAACATGCAGGTCATGTGAGCGTGAAGTCATGTGCTGCTAAAGTGAACGGGAGTGGGAGTGAAGGAAAAAGGAAAAGGTGTGAAGAAATGGGTGTTTCATAACAGGCAGGGCCTACACTCAGGATTGTGCTGCTGCCAAATCTCACCTCAATGAGCTTCATGTGCAGTGCAAGCATGCCGCTCTTCTGGGGGTGCTGTCTGGTGCTCCCTGCTCATTGGAGGGGGAACTTGAGGGCAACTCCAACTCGCTAGGAACTATTGAGTCAAATCAGGACGTCCCGGACCTCACAACTGGAGTCATCATTGAGGAACAGGCTCATGTCATTGAGGAACAGGCACACAATGCCATCCGCAGTGACAGATGCCAGAGCCCGTCTTTCCCTGGCTACAACATGTTGATTCCACCAGCTACTTATGAGGAAGCAATGGAACGACCTGATCATGCAGAGTGGCTCACAGCAATGAAAACTGAACCACAAACAATGAGGGAGATGAATGTCTACACAATTGCCAAGTTGCCACAAGGCCACAAAGCAATCAGCTGTCGTTGGGTTCCTGAGTTTAAGGAGGACAATAAGGGAGGGTCTGTTTACACCTTCCTGTGGGGGGTCCTCAAAGAAGAAATTTACATGTGGCAGCTGAAAGGATTCGAGGAAGGCAATTACCGTGTACTGGTCTGGCTGATGCTGCACGCCATTTACGGCCTGAAACAGTCAGTGCTCAAATGCTATGAGCAGGTTTGCTCTATCATGTTGGAGCTACAGTTCACTCAGGTGGAGTCTGATCACACCCTCTTCCGATATGAAGGCAAGGACACCACAGGGATGCAAGCTATATGTTTGATCAGTTGGCACATTGATGATGGTATAGGCATTTCCAACTCATGCTCGTTCCTGGAGGCAGCGAAGAAACAAATTGCAGAATGGTTTGGGATCAAGGATTTCAGGCCAGTGTCCAAATACCTTGGTGTGGAATTTGAGCAGAACAGGATGACACAGGAGATGTGGATGCACCAGGGTGAGTACATGACCTTCTTGCTCCAGGAATATGGTTTGTCTGACTGCAACCTGGTGCATCTCCCCGCTAACCTCAAGGCTCCTTTCGGAGACCCTTTGGCAACATCTCTCAACATCCCCAATCTTCGCTCGGCCTATCTCAAACTCATAGGTGAGCTCATCTACCTCTTCATCAACTCACGCCCAGATATTGCCTACATCGTCAATTCCCTTGCACAGTTCAATGCCAACCCCACTCCTCACAATCTTGCTGCTGCCAAGCATGTTCTATGCTACTTGGCTGGACAATCAACTACCGCTTATGTTATGGTGGGGCAAGTGGGCTTCCTGAGCTCCATGCTTATGCTGATGCAAGCTGGGCAAACAAGCCTGGTCGTTGCTCGGTATCAGGTTATGCATGGTTCTATGTTAGCAGCTTGCTTTCGCATGTGTCCAAGAAGCAGGCGACAGTTGCCTTGTCCTCCACCAAGGCCGAGTATATGGTGGTGACCCATGTTATGCAGGAGGGCCTCTGGCTCAAGTCACTCTTCACAGAACTCTCTGTCCCTTTTCAAGTGCCAATCAAGATCTTTCTTGACAACACTAGTGCGATTGCTCTCTCGGCGGTGGCTAAGTTCCACCAATGCACGAAGCACATAGACATACATTATCACTTTATTAGGGAGCACATTGACAATGGTGTATTTCGCCTCATCTGGGTGCCTTCTCACAAAAACCTTGCTGATATCTTTACAAAGCCCTTGCCTAGGCCAGATTACACATGGCTCTCGAAAGCTCTCAGTTTGGTGGCCTCCTGAAGGGGGTGTGTTAGCATATCCTTATCTTGCTATCTCTATCTTGTCACTAGGTTCGATCAGCTGCAATCCCTGTTCTTTTCTTGCTCATCACATGACAATGTTTGTTTCCATGTTACATAATCTTGCAATGTTACCAGGCCGCATGTTCCCTCAGTCAATTTTCTCCTCAGCATTTCATCACTCTTCATGACTGCTGAGATATGTTGACTAATTTTGTTATGTCCTCTTTTCTCACCTGTCGTACCTAGTTCATATCTGTCTAGGTACCAATATCAGCATTTCATCACTCTCTGTGACTGCTGAGTTCATATCTGTCTAGCTTGTACACATCTGCATCACTGTATATGATTGAGCTGATGAGTCGTCCATAGCCAAGTGAAACTCGGAGATGTTCTGGCATCATCACTGCACTGTGATCCCATTTATCGAAACAGATCTCAAGGACACAAGAAAGGTATGTCTTCAATGTAACAACTCACGAGCATCCACACAACTCACATATGTATTCACAACAGTCTCGCAAGGTCCCGACATGCACATGCTGTCAAATGATCATGTACCCTGGATTCGAGAAGGCTGCAATCAATCACAAGCGAGGGGTCTGCGCAGACGGTGTGAAGTCAAAGCTGAAAGATGATGAACTGTTGCCACCATGGCCTCAACCCAAGGGTGTTTTCTTGGGCAGTGAAATCCTTCACACCTCTGTGTTCCTCAAGACTGTAAAGCAGGTCTATAATCAGTTCATCAGTGGAGAACCCACAGGAGCAGATGAGCAAGCCCTGCTGATACTCGAGGCTCAAGCATTCGTCAGCATGTTGCAAGCTCGCACGGTCATCCTCCCCAACAACAGCAATGCTCCCATTGCCCTCTTCAAGCTTTATGCCAGGTTCAACATTGACAGCTCCACACCCGACAGCCACATCATTAAGCAAGATGGCGTGAGCTGGCTCCACATCAACTACCTCGAAGAGTCAGACTGGGAAGTTGTTACGACGCTACCGCACTGTAGGTTCTGGACCAAGGTGAAGCGTGCAAGATACTAGTAGCAGGCACTCGAAAGTAGCCTGGAGACTTAAAGAGGATTCTAGATACGCCAGAAGATACACGGTATATTGCGTAGAACTAGCTGGGGAGCCAGTTCTACAAAGCAGGGGTTTATATAAGTTACACGAGTGCGCACAGACCAAGCTGTGCGCGATAGTAGTCTAATCAAAATGGGTGCGCCTCAAGGAAGCCAGTAGGCATGTCATGAGGCGATGGGATCAAAGAGGCAGCGCGGTTCTGAAAGGAAGAGAGGAACCGGTCCAAAGGTACATCAAGAGGAGGCAGTATAACTGCCAAGATGAAACAGGGGAAAGAGGGCTATGTTAGATCTAGGAGATCAACACAGGAAGGGGATAGTGGTCCAAAGTAATGGTACTATTCGTCCACAGGACAAGAAATGAAGGTCAATGTTCTAATGTTGTGAGTAAAGCTGAATATGAGAGGGCCGAACCATTGGTTTGTAACAGAAGTGAGGAAGTGAGTGTGGGAGAATGCCTTGCAGTCGAGTGGTACTATGGTGATGGTCTTCATGCTCTTGTCTCTTGTTTTCTTCTCTTTTTCATCTGCATCGTCTGCTGCTAATCATGTGCTCATGTTTTGTCTGTTTTCACTTTCTATCATGCCTTGTTTTTTCACACCTTCAAGTTGTCTTGCATCCTGTACCTAGTTACATTCTCGCCCTTTTGCAACCAGTGCTTTTCTCGTCCTCCAGGCCCTCCATTCCTCCCCCACCCACAAGCCACACACATGTCATTGCTTGGCACCCACATCTACCTGCATCTTGCATCTCACACCTCCTTCAAGTGGACAGGTCCATGTTCCATCTATCTGTGGCTGTGTGTCCCGTTTTGTCCATTTTGTCCGACTTCCCCCATGCGTGGTGCTGTGGCACACAACGCATTTCTGTTGCGGGAGCAATGCTCGCAAGATTCTAAGCATGAATGCCAACCACTATGGGGACCAGAGACTAACTTGCAGGCCTACACTAGGCCTGGTGAGTGGGAAATGAAAAGGACTGATTGAGTTGCCTTAATATCAAGGGAAGCTTTGAGGAGCAAAGATCCTGGTGGTGATACAAGTGAACTAAACTGGGGAAGTGGGGATAAATTGGGTCTGGTATTTATACCCTTGCTTCTATGGGCTGTGCTCCCTGATCAGGATTCTCCTTCCTCACACTGGGCTATTGTCCATCCGAATAGTTGAACAGCAGTCCCCAATGAGATCCAATTGATGGGATCAATGAAGAGGCAGCGCTGATGGGAGGTGCTGCCGATCAATCGAGATTGTCAGATCACTTGGCTGGCGCAATGCAGCAGCAGGCAGCTGATGGCTCGGAACACGGCTGTTCCTGAGGTAAATGAAGGTGGGCAACTACATGTCATCGCAACACATCTGGGTCACGTGGGGTGGATGTTACAAACCAACGGTTCGGCCCTCTCCTATTCAACTTCACTCACAATGTTAGAACGTTGGCCTTCGCTTCTCACCCTGTGGACAAATAGTACCATTACTCTGGACCACTATCCCCTTCCTGTGTTGATCTCCTAGATCTACACAGCCCTCCTTCCCCGTTTCACCTTGGCAGTTTCACTGCCCCCTTTTGATGTACCATTAGACTGGTTCCCTTCTCCCTTTCGGAACCGCACTGCCTCTTTGATCCCATCGCCTCACGGCATGCCTGCCAGCTTCCTCGAGGTGTTTCCCCATTCTGATTAGTCTACTATCGCGCATAGCTTGGTCTGTGCGCAATCCTGTAACATATATAAACCCTTGCTTTGTAGAACTGGCTCCCCAGCTAGTTCTACGCAATATACTGCGTATCTTCTGGCCTGTTAGGAATTCCTCCTAAGTCTTCTGGCTACTTCAGAGTGTCAGCTACTAGTATCTTTGTACGCTTCACCTTGGTCCAGAACCTATGGTGCGGTAGCGTCGTAACAGTGGAACAGTCATGTACCAGGGAATGTGCAGGTCATGTGATCGAGAAGTCATGTGCTGCTAGAGCGAGAGAGGGGCGAGAATGGTGGAGAATGGTGTGAAGAAAGGGGGAATGGTGTGAAGAAAGGGGTTTCGTAACACTACCCCCCCTCTAGGACTCGTACTCCGGATGAGTCAGAACCTCCGGGCTTACCTCCATCAAGTTCTCATAGGGCCGGTGTTACAAACCAATGGTCTGGTCCTGCTCCCTAAACCCTTATCCTACACTCCGCGGTTACCGTTTTATTTCATTCCCTTTCCCAACATTGTGGACAGGCATTCCGCTCCTATGGACCACTGTTTCCTTTCTTGGTTGATCTCTTCAGATCTCTCCAACACTTTCCTGTGTAAACCTAACCTTGTTCATACCAGACGGTCGGTCCTACTTCTTTCCTATTCTTAGGACCGACACTGCCTTCCTTCATTTCCGTTATGCATAGCCTCGCCATGAGGCCTCCTCATTACCGTGCCTGCAAGATACCATGAGGCCATTCCCCTTTTGGGATCCTCTCCTCTCGTAGCACGGTCTCTGATGTATATAGACCTCTCGGCATAGAACTTAGCTCCCCAGCTAATTCTATGCAATATACCTGCTTTCTTGGTGTATTCATCTCCCTGAGTCTTCGAGTACCTCTTTGATTACTCGCTGCTACATTCTTGACGGTTATCTATCTTGGCTCACGCCTAGAGAGCGGTAGCGTCGTAACAGCCGGAATAACTGACCAAAAATGTCAGGAGAGATCCTGTGCAGCTGCTGAGGTGCAGCTGTGTTTCACTGGTGAAACTTGGTGATAGCGTCTTGCACAGATTTTAGATGGTCCGCTGGCTCCCAGGTGCAATCTGTCTCATCATAACCTTTCCAGTGGATGAGATAATGGAGCTTTCCCTTGACCAGTTTAGAGTCTTGGATGGACTCGACCTTGTACTATGCATATCCTTCGTCGTCGACCTCAATAGTGTCTGGATGGATCACCGGCTGATCTGGGAAAGCATCTATATGGAGCTTGATGCAAGAGACATTAACGACAGGGTGGATCTTGACCGATCTTGGCATCTTGAGCCGAACCGCATTGGGGAGGACCTTGGTGACAGAATCTATGAAGAAAGGCAGAGATGCCCAAGCTCAGCCGCTGCCAGAGATGGCGGTAAATGACTGAGGTGTGTCTTAGTAAGAAACTAACATATATGTATGTGTTGTGGGCGGAGGTGTACTTGTATTAAGTTATATGTAATATCAGGTAAATGGTCCAAGTAAAGTAGAAGCCAATTCTGAATGTTCCAAGTTGGAAAGAGCGTGGGAAAGTTCCGGAACCTGTTCTGGAATGGTTCTGAGACTGTTTCAAGATGACAATCTCGGAACCCTTGGAAGAGTGCGGGAAAAAACCTCGGAATACTTCAGAGCAGTTCCGAGTCTGTTCCGAGTCTGTTCCGAGTCTGTTCCGAGTCTGTTCTGAGATGACAATCTCGGAACCCTCGGAGTAGCATGGGAAATATCTTCAGAATGCTTCGGAATGGTAGGGCCAGAATGTCAACCCGGAATGGTGTGTTGTGGGAACAACGCTCGCAGGGTTGGAAGCTCGAAAGCTAACCACTACGGGGACCAGAGCTAACTTGCAGGCTAACACGAGCCTGGCGAGGGGTAGATGAAAGGAAGCTGATTGAGTTGCCTTAATATCAACCAGGAGCTTTGAGGAGCGAAGATCCCATAGGTGATACAAGTGGACTAAACTAAGGAATAGGGTTTAGAGTGTGAGGCTTTATATAGGGTGCTTCTATGGGCGGTGCTTCCAGAACAGGAAGCACCAGAATTCTATTGTTCGCCTAAACCATCTATTGCCTCCATCTATAGGCTCCTATTGCCTCCATGGAATACCTCTGTGATCGGGAACAGTACTTGGTGTCAATCATGATCTGATTGGTGTTAGTAGGATCTGATCGGCACGAGTAGTCGGCACCAATCTGGGATCTATAGTCGGCGCCTGTTCAGGACCAGTTATGGCTCAGGGATGAGGCTGTCCTGGGATCGGTAGAAAGGAGTGTACACGATCTGAGATCGTGTCATGACGCGTCTGGGTCACGTGCGATGAATGGTCACGTGATCGCGAAGTCACATGCTGCTAAAGCGAAAGGACTGGAAGTGAAGGAGAATGTGTGGAGAAAGGGATGTTTCATAACACTACCCCCCCCTCAGGACTCGTACTCCGAATGAGTCGAATCCTCCAGGTCAACCTCCGTGAAGTTTTCATAGGGCCGGAATAACCGACTGAATACCTCGGGAGAGATACCCCTAAGCTGCCGGGGTGCAGCTGTGTGTTGCTGGTGGAACACGGCAATAGCGTCTTGCGCAGACTTAAGGTGGTCTGCCGGCTCCCAGGTGCGATCTGTCTCGTCATATCCTTTCCAATGGACGAGATAGTGGAGCTTTCCCTTTACCAGTTTAGAGTCTTGGATGGACTCGACCTCATACTGAGCGTAACCTTCGTCATCCACCTCGATCGCATCTGGACAGATCACTGGCTGATCTGGGAGCGCATCTGTATGTGGCTTGATGTGAGAGATGTTGATGACAGGGTGGATCTTGACCGATTTCGGCATCTTGAGCCAAACCGCATTAGGGAGGACCTTGGTGATGACGTAGGGTCCGATCCATTTCTGGGAGAGCTTCTTTGCGGGGTACGGCAAAGATAGCCTATCGGTGGACAGCCAAACCTTCTGGCTGATCTGGTACGCGGGTGCTTCGGACCGAAGGTGATCCGCCTGAGTAATCATGCGCTGTCGAGTTTGTTCTAAGGCGAGCGCGACCGCCTTGTGGGAGCTGAGAGCCTCTTGCGAGAACTCTCCTGTGAGGGTGTCCGAGGATCACTCAAATCCGAGCCAAGGGGAGTACTTGCGGGTAACCGCAAAGGGGGAAGTACCTGTGGCTGAGGTGAGGGAAGAGTTGTGGTGGAACTGGGTGAGCTTGATCCACTCGGCCCAATCTTCCTGCTTCTTGGCGACGTAGGAGCGAAGGTACTGCTCCATATCTCTGTTGATCCTTTCTGTTTGACCATCCGTTTGCGGGTGGTATGCTGTAGATGTTTTCTGCCTTATTCCGAGGAGCTGGCAGAGCTCCGAAGTGAATTCTGAAACGAACTGGGGTCCACGATCCGAGACAACTGAGGAGGGGAGTCCGTGTTGACACCATATGTTGTCATGGAAAGTTGTGGCCAGATTTCTCGAGGTGATAGTGTCGTGGCAGGGCACGAACACCACTTCTTTAGAGAACCTGTTGACGATGACCGTAACAGCTGTGAACCCAGAAGGACCTGATGGGGGTAACCCCATAACGAAGTCGACAGAGATGTCTGCCCAGGGTTGGGCAGGCATAGGAAGGGGGAGGATCTTGCCAGCTGGAGCGGAGGACTGCCCTTTGACCATAGCGCAGGTCTGGCATCCTTTGACATAGGCTTTGACATCCTTAGTAACTCCTGGCCACGTGAAGTGGCGAGTCAGAAGGTGCAGCATCTGCACAAAGCCCGCATGACCTGCAACAGGGGAGTCATGGCAAAGTCCGAGCAACTCCGGGCAAAGACCTTCAGGGACAAAGGCTTTGTGCTTGGAGTTGGAGTATACCACATCCAAAGACTTCCAGGTGAAGCCTTCGGGCACAAGAGTCAGGTCCAGGGCCTCCAAGGCCTTGGAGAGAGCATCGTAGAACGTGGACAAGAGCTCCACGTGATTTACGAAAAGAGTTTGGGGGAGGACCATGATATTTGAGTTGTGGTCCTTGACTGCATCACCATGGTCCGGGTGACGGGAGAGGGCATCTGCACAACCATTGGAAGCGCCGGACTTGTAGATCATTGAGTAGTTGAAGTCCTGAAGGACCGCGTGCCAGCAGGCCTGTCTTCCGGAGAGAGTCTGGGGTTTCTTCCAGTACTCCAGGTTCTTGTGGTCGGTCCAGATCTCAAAGTGAGGACGGCCGACCAGATAGTGACGCCACTCTTCCAGCGCACGAATGACCGCGAGCAACTCCTTGTTGTAGATGGGGTAGTTGCGTTCTGCGCTGTTGAAAGAGTGGGAGATGAACGAGACCGGGCACCATAGATCGTCATCGCCTTTGACAGAGAGTACAGCTCCAGTCGCGATGTCGGAGGCATCCGTTTTTAACCGAATCTCCTTGTCCCTGTCAGGATATGTGAGGAGAGGTGTGGTCCTGAACTTATCCTTGAGAGCATCCATAGCAGACTGCTCTTTGTCGCCCCAGTGCCACGGAGTGGTCTTCTTTATCAGATCAATGAGCGGACGGGCGATGTCCACGAATCCATGGATGAACCTGCAATAATAGTTGCACAGACCAAGGAAACCTTGGATATCCTTGACCTTCTTTGGAACAGGCCATTCAAGGACTCCGTCAAGCTTCTTGTCTTGCATTTCTACTCCGTCCTTGGATACGACCAAGCCGAGGAAGTCGAGCTTCTCCTTGGAGAACTGACACTTCTCAGGCTTGACAAAGAGGTCGTTTTCTCAAAGACAACCAAGAACTTCCTTGATAATGGATTCGTGCTCCTCCTTGGTCTTGTCCTTGGTGAAGACCATACAGTCATCCAGGTAGATGATGAGAACGGCATACATGTCATTGAAGATGTCGTTCATCATCTGCTGGAAGGTGGGAGGTGAGTTGCACATTCCAAAGTACATCACTGTGGGCTCATAAGCCCCTATCGGAGTGACAAAAGCTCCTTTCCATTCATCACCTTCTTTGATCTGCACGTTATTGAATCCCCATTGGAGATCCATGGCGGTGAACATATCAGTGCCTTTAAGCCGATTGACCAGCGAGGAGATAAGTGGGATGGGATAAGCGTTCTTGATGGTACCTTGGTTAAGGTACCGGTAATCCATCACTAGCTGCTTCTTTCCGTCCTTCTTCAGGATGAAGAATACGGGCTGGTCTGGGGAGACTTGGAGGGGCGAATATACCCCTTGGCGGACTCTTTCTCCATGAAAGTCCACAGTGCGTCCATGTCGGGATCCGAGAGCGGGATCACCCGACCTTTCTTCGGCACGAAGTCAGAGTTGAGATCAATAGCGTGATCCCAAGCCTTGCGTGTCGGCATTCAGTTCGACTCTTCTTCTGAGAAGATGTTGAGGAAGTCGTGATAGACTTCAGGTACCAGGGCCTTGGCACTGTCCTTGATTTGGACAGCCCGATTCTCTGCCCCGCACACTACCTGGTTAATGTGCTGGCAATCCTTGGTGCAGCGTGGGAAGGAAATCTTCTTCTCGGCCCAATCAATGTCAGGGTTGTGGCAGGAAAGCCAGTCATACCCGATGTACATCTTGTTGGAGCCGAGGGGGAGGGGATAGACGTCCACGATGTCGTAATGCCCATTGATCCAGATGATCATGGGGACCTTCTTGGTGAGGGCGCCTCCATGGCTGCCGGTGCCGTCCACATTCCTAATTTCGACCGGGAACAGCATGTCCACAGTCTGGAGACCAAGTTCTTCTGTGAAAGCTGAATCAATGTAGATGTTGGTACAACCTGAGTCAATCAGGGCTTTAACTGTACGAGTACAGTAGCCGCTGTTAGACTTCGCTGTAAAGCAAACGTCCTGCTCGAGAGAGGCTCCGTTAATTCGAGGGGCTTTGTTGATCAGACCGGTGTTGGGGATATAGGGGAGTTTGAAGGTGTGGGCCTGAGCAATTAACGTATCTAAGGCCTCTGAGGTAACCTCGTGAGAGGCTCCCTGCAGAGGCGATAAACTATTGCTCAGGCTATCTAAGAACTGCGTCTGGAATAATTTAGAGTTTTCTGAGTCCCGAGTCTGAGTTACCGATCGTATACCTAGTTCAGGAGCACCCCTGTGGCTCATGAACTGTGACCTTTTAAAGCTTCGGTCACTTCTTCGTTGGCTTCCGCTCTGAGGTGGTCTCGCCAGTAGGCCTCTGCCTCTTCGGAGGCATAGCCATCTTCCATGCGAACCTGCGCCACCGCACGCTGGGGTTGCTTGCATTGTCGGGACAGATGTCCCGTCTTATCGCAGTTCCAACACTTCCTAGTGTCTGGAACAGGTCGAGCTCCTATCTCCATGGGAGCTCCTCGTCTGGGCTGCGTGCCGGTTGCTGTAAATCAGGGCTGAGGCTGATAGGATGGGGGGCGGTAAGGATGAGGTCCCCCAGCGGGAGGCGCGTAGGAAGGGCGCTGAGCAGGGCAAGAAAAGGATCCCATGGGGCAGTAGAACGTAGACTGTTCTCGGGTGCCGGGTCCTCTTTTGCAGCTGATCTGCTCGAAAGTTCTTCCTGCATTCTTGCAGGCCTCCTTGAAGGAAGAGTAAGACTCCTCCGCTAGCGGGTGGTGGAGCTGCACATGGTGGTAGATCTTATAGTCGACCGCGTGCTTGAGAATTTCTGTTCCGTGTCCCCAGTCTATCTGCAATTCCCTGAAGAGCTTGTCGAAGGCTTGAATGAACTTGTTGATGGATGACCCCTTCTGTTTGAGGTCCTTGAGGGCACAAAGGGATTTGTGCGTGAGGACGTCGATCTGGAAGTAGTCCCTGACATCCTTCTGGAGCTTGTTCCAGGATGGCCAGGCCTTGGTGCCAGTCTTGTGCGTGGTGGGTTCTCCATCCGAATCGAGTTCGAATTCATCTTCTTCGGCCGAGTACTTCTCCAAGGTAGAAAGGGTAAAGCCCTCTGCATTGCCTTCAAAACGCGAGAGCACAGCGATGCACTTGAGTTTGTCCGACTTCCAGGTTTGCTTGTTGACCCAGAGGTGAAGTTTGATCCACCAGAGACGGAAGGTGGATTGGTCTCCATTCCATTTGCCGGGGTCAGCGATCTTCTTGGTGACATCAGCCTTCTTCTCGAGCGTGAGTTCCGCGAGAGAGGCGGTGATGTCCTGGAGCATAGCATTGGAGCCGGAGCTAGATGCGTGGCCTGGGACTGGGGTACGCGTACCTGAGGATCCTCCAGACATAGCGGGGTAGGCAGGGAAATGATGATTCTAAGGGTTGATGGCGTCACGGACTCTTCTTCTGGATACCAGGTCAGGATCATGACACAAAGTACTTCTTCATGGGAACACCGAAAGTGGAGATCTCCTCGACACAAAGAAAATGAGGGTTCTTCGTGGGGACGATCAGGAGGGTAGATCTTCTCGACACAAAGGGAACGAGGGCCTTCCATGGGAAATCTGTGGGGTGGAACCCTGCGACACAGGTATGATAACCCGTGGGGATGATCCGGGGGAAGTCTGCTCATGACACCGAGCAAGCGGGGTGCTTCTCCGTGGGAGTACTAGGCTTCAAGAGGCAACGAAGGAAGCCGCCCTAGGCAAGACCAATCCGGTGGTCTGTTCAGCTGTTCGTTCCTGTCAAGGGAACTATGCCTGGATCTAAATCAAGACCTTGGAATCTAAAAACAAACTGCGAGGGTTTCCCTAGGGAAAGGCAAGCAGCAATTGAATAGAGGAGGTTCCGCGTAAAACCTACCGTCCGGGTAGTGTATGATAGTTTAGTCCAAGTGTTGCGGGAGCAACGCTCACAGGGTTGGAAGCTCGAAAGCTAACCACTACGGGGACCAAAGCTAACTTGCAGGCTAACACGAGCCTGGCGAGGGGTAGATGAAAGGAAGCTGATTGAGTTGCCTTAATATCAACCAGGAGCTTTGAGGAGCGAAGATCCCGTAGGTGATACAAGTGGACTAAACTAAGGAATAGGGTTTAGAGTGTGAGGCTTTATATAGGGTGCTTCTATGGGCGGTGCTTCCAGAACAGGAAGTGCCGGAATCCTATTGTTCACCTAAACCATCTATTGCCTCCGTCTATAGGCTCCTATTGCCTCCATGGAATACCTCCGTGATCGGGAACAGTACTTGGTGTCAATCATGATCTGATCGGCACGTGTTACAAACCAACGGTTTGGCCCTCTCCTATTCTATTTTACGCACAACGTTAGAACATTGGCCTTTGCTTCTCACCCTGTGGACGAATACTACCGTTACTTCGGACCACTATTCCCCTTCCTGTGTTGATCTCCTAGATCTACACAGCCCTCCTTCCCCTGTTTCACCTTGGCAGTTCTACTGCCCCCTTTTGATGTACCATTAGACCGGTTCCCTTCTTCCTTTCGGAACCGCGCTGCCTCTTTT
>JBBPNB010000417.1:0-19135 GCA_038090635.1 Rubroboletus satanas
AGCTCAAGAGTTGTCCTATTCGCCGATCTTCGCAGCACTTACACGCTTGATCCCACCCGCAGGCTCTGCAGCATGCAAATCCTTGAGCTTCGTTATTCGCAGCCCAATCAATCGGATTGTCAGCGGCAATTCCGGAAGCAAAAGTTCTTTGCCAATCTGACGAATTATCATCCATCAGAGAAGCCATCAAGTTCTCGAGTCGACCCACTCACTGCAAAGAGATCTTCCTTCGTCTGACTAACCCAACGGTCAAACGATTTCGCCCTAGTGAAGACTCAAACAGAACTCGTCAATCCCAAGGAAAATTCGAGGCCTGCAGGAGAATGGCTGTTACCCTGATAGGTATCGAGTTTATACTTCAGTGTGACAGTCTTTCCCGTCCAACCACCTGAGACCATGTCTCTCGCAAGCTCATCGGCAATATCCTCAAGCTTCGAAAGTATCATATGTTTATCGCTCAAGGCACGGAATGTTCTGATACTCGACTCAGCGTCCGGACAACACACGAACAGTACATCATTACCTTTCTGCACCCATACTCTTTCGTTCTTCTCGTCTTCCTGCTTGGACTACATTCGAAGCGATCCCGAGGTACGTTCTGAGCAAGAATCGCAGTCCAAACTGCTTGTCCATCAAATACAAAGTTGCTCTGTGGGTGTAAATGTCCCCACAATTCTAGAAAAGTAGAACGTCGTGGCGAACAGTCAAAAGCCCAGTACGACCGGCCTCTAGACCTACCTTGATACCAATAGCATCGAGCAGTCTTTCGTGCACTCTGCCAACCCCAGGCACTTTACGTATGGATAAGTCACGCATAAACGTTTTGATAGAGTCACGGTCGAAGGGAAGATGAAATTGTCCATCAGGCTTGTTCTGTGGGAGGCACTGAACAGGGTGTTCTTCCAAGGTTATAAAACGCTCGCACTTTATCCGAGGAAATCTGTATCATGTCAGATGATCAGTGACTAACGCAATGTCTATTCGCCGACCTTTGCCAGCATCTAAATATGTGTTATTTCCGGGAGAGCATGTGATGGCAGCTTCAAACCTTGTTAGGCGCAATACCAGCGCTCACCGTTAGCTTCGTTTCACTATGAACAGTGGCCCGCATCTCTTGCACACATGTTTCTGCATCAATCCGATGGTCTGTGCAGTACTGTGTTATGCTTTGCGTCCTGTTAAGTCTATCAGCATACGGTATGGTCGTATCACTTACTTTAGATACCCCTCGTCGCAACCGGCAGCAGACATGTTGGGGTCATATCTTCGAAAAATATTCATACAGCGTTTCGACATATCAGAGTAGCGTTGAAAGTTGAGCTTGACGACGATGAGATCCGGACAGAGTTTCCTTGCAACAAATTCTACATCGCATTGTTAGAGAAACCAGTCCAAGGCAACGCTCCCAGTCTCACCTGCCATCCCCGAACGAACGCCATACTTGCGCGCTTCGTAAGAAGCAGTGGAAAGCACGCCGCCACCAACCTGGAGAGTTGTGTGTCCGATTATTGTCATGCAGATATCGCTAGCTAGGGCATCAAAACACGTACACCAAACGGTTTTCCCTCAAGAGAAGGGTTGTGGAGAAGCTCCACGCTGGCGTAAAATGCGTCCATGTCAACGTGCACGATGACCTGACTGAGGTCACGCCCCTCTTCAAGCGCTTCAATCTGAAAAAAAAAGGAGCCCATTGACTAAACACGCGAATACCGTCTCCCTCGCTCACGATATGGTCGACCTGTCGCTCTATCGCGCCTGAATTCATCATGTCTGGGAGGGCCGGCAGCGAAATGCTCAGAATTGTCACGCACGGATATCTACTCCATTCAAGGCTTCTTCACGCTGCTTGAGGATCTTGGTGATCTTCTCAGACAGTTCTTTGTCCTTCTTCTTTTCATTCTAAGATTCGAGGCAGAGGGGAGTAGGGTCACTCATATGTTTGCCACGAGCGCGCTCGCAAGATGGCTTGCCTCGTAGAATTTGGAGCCTTTCGACACCTCCGCGATGATGCGGTTAATCTCATTTTGATCCTGGACCAACCTGGATGGAATCATACGGTGTCAGTCTTTTTTGAGTAGTCGATGTATTGAAGCTCTCAGAACGGACCCAGCCTTGGTGGACGAAGGACCGGCAAGTCGCTTGAGGAGACTGGCAGACTCTTGAGATGGCTCTGAAGGTTCGGACTTCATGCATACAGTGGTGCTCCTTCCTAATGATGAGAGGATCCCACGAGACAACCTGGTGGGCGAGTCACAAAACGTTCTTGAAAGTCAACCGAACGAGCCACAGTCTGAAAGGTGAGGTAGACCTGATTGGTAAGTTGACGTGGCTGTGCAAGAGGACTCATCCAAGAATTGCATATAACGTTATAACATTGAATATGAACCCGATACTTTACAGGAACCATATCTATTTAGACTATACAGGCATACGTGTGTCGCTCCAAGGCCAGCTTGTTGGTCGATTTACCATGGATAAGTCTCCTGTTATCTCCTTTGCTCAAAAGCTCCCTTAAGCTGCATCTGAAAAATTAAGGATGGCAAGGGTAGTGTCCCACTCCTGTCCATCATATGCAAGTTGAGGAAGCGGCTGAGGAACGAGGAGCTCCGACTGAGAGGGCTGGATGGGGGTCGAACTCTGCTCCAAAATCCCCAGAGAGGTGTACGAAGTCGATACGAATAGTTTCAAGAAGCCAGAGTCGAGTTGTGGAAGAGAGTAAGACCTTAACTCAATCTCTAGACTTCCGTGTTTCGGGAGGGTCGGAGTAGGGGAAGATGGTCGTGGGTGATATAGAAGATGGATGTCGACCCCATTGGAATCCATATACGCAAGATACGGCCAGAGGTCTCTGTCAGAATGATTTCGAAGAACAACCGCGTGTGAATTGCCCAGCGTGCGCACGAGATCAGCTTTTCCATTGATTAGAAGATTTTGTCCCACCCGTCGTTGGCTCTGGGGATCGACAAGATAAAGTTCCAGCTGAAGGTGACCTTGAAAAGGATTTTCGGGATTGGTGCGATGAAGATGCATATGATAACGTGCGGCTTCGTCTAAGATAAGCGCCGATTTTTCTTTATCCTTTTTCTCTATTTTCAGCACAGGACGGCGGGGCGGCGCAAACTGGTTAAGTGTTTGTACTCGAACGGCCCGAGAGTGCACCCCGACGGATATATCCGCCAATGTGGAGTGTTCAACCTCAATGATATTGAGCCCCTCTTTAACGGGTATACCGTCGAGTTCATCGGGGCTTGGGCGGCAGAAAAGATGACGGAGGATAGATGAGCAGGTCTTCTTCATGTAAACTCGGAAAGGAGTGCGCGTGTTCCACCGCGTAATGCGTGCCCAAGGCCCTTGCCCGCCACGTTTATTAACGCTTTTACGTCTGGCACGAGACCAAGTCGAGTGTACTTCGTACACCCGGAAGCTGTCAAGCGACGGATTCATCGATCCGCAGCGATTGTGGGAGTGGACACTGAACTCAGTGCCCTCTACGATCCCATGAATCGCACCCATGTGCAGGCGCAGGCCGTCTTTGTCTCCTTCTACAGGAACGAAGTCCGTGTCTGGGACGAAAGGGATGTCATGGAAGAGGACGCGATTTTTGTGTCGACCTAAGCAGACTGGGTGTTGGGGAACATGACCGGCTGGATTGAGGCGCTCTGGGATCTCGAAATATCTCAGCTGGTGGAGGGGTACTGCCTTCGTCATCGCGAGAAATTCCTGCGTAAACCTTCCCCCTTCTTTCCACTCCGTCGCCATCTCGCCAGGTTTGCACGCGGCTAGGAGTGTATGCGTGGGGCAATTGTCCTGGTAGAAGCCATGCTCTCCGTTGAACCTCTTCCCAATTGCGCCCCTCCACAAACCGTTAAACAGGTCCTCCTTCCGAGCCTTCCCGGTAGGAGTACACCGAACGCCACGTCGATCGTGTGCGTTACCAACCAGCTGCGAGGACGAAAACGAACAATCCAGAATCAGAGTGATGTTGTCGCCCTTTACGGCACTGAGCTCGCCGATCATGGAGCAGAGGGAACGATCGGAGATGCCCGCAACCCGGCCTTCAGGACCCTGGGTGTCATGATCGTAGGGGCAAAGAACCTGGACGTGGCGTGGTTTACCCTCGCACCAATCTCGAGGCGCGGGCATGCTGCTGCCGTGGCCAGCAAAATAGACGAGGAGGGCGTCTCCTTGGGAAATCGCGGGATTGTTGACGAGGTGGCTCATGAAGACGTCTTCAATGCGACATTTGGTAGCTTCCTTGTTGACAAGGAGGGCAATGTTGGTGCTGGGGACTTGGAGGTCATGCACCAACCACTGCTTCATGCGCCGTGCGTCGTCAGCACAGGCCTCGAGGTTCCAGATATGTCCAGACTTGTAGTTGTCGATTCCAATAAGAAGTGCGAAGAGCTGAGATGCCATCTATACACGGATTGGTGATGAAAATACACAGATAACAAGATGCTTGCCTGTTGATATGGCTAGGGGCCGGGATGATTTGACTATGAGCTGAACGGCTGGAACTCGGGGCTTCTTATATATAGGTTTACATAGTAATGGGGTCACGTAAGGAGAATGATTCGAGGAAAAATGGTGCTGCATGGATCGTCAACGCCACATTGGTCGTTGGGTTCCAGCTGACGGAAATGCAAGAAGTGCCATCAGGCGCAGTGACGGGCTGGCGGGGGACATGGGCTGCCACATGATAGGAGGGTGAATCTGTTCCAGAACTTGAAGGGAAATCCTCGGATAGCAAGCCCGTTGAAGGAAAGCTGCGTATGTTTCTGAAGAAAGAAAGGTCCGTGAACGCAGAAGGGCAGCGCACGGATCGAGAAGAGCATCCATCATTGGCGCAGCTTGACTGTGGTAGACGGAAGCTACAGTCGTCTATGACAAAAACAGAGCGTGCTTGACGCCTCATCGAAGAGCGCGTTTTTTGCATGAGTCGTCGTGACTCAACATCAATGAAAGACGAATGCACGAATGTGACCTAATTCATGAGCCCCATGAGTATAAGTTTGCCATGAAATTGTGATCGAAAGGCAGGTTGGGTTACTAAACACTAACCTCGACGTGGCACCTGCAGACTGCATTATCTCCCGGTCGCGACTAGTCGACGCCCGAAGATAGGCACGTGCATGGGGCCCGGTCTTCCATCACTCGCTACACTTCACCGAGATACTACTCCAAGTACTCTTAGAAAAAAGAAAAAAAAGGTGGTGTACCACTGGCCAGTCGCGATGAGCTACGTCTGTCAGCAGTGCAAGGAGCCCCTGCAGGTATGCACTTTACCTCTGTCCAGACCTCAACATCCGCTCAGGGTATCTGTGATATCAGCTTGACGCGTCTCTTGTAGACCTTTCGCCGTCTCAGTATGACGTGCTTGCAGCATCCCTCCCACTTGCACCCTCTACACGTGTCAGGTATATGACAGAGGCCGAACAGTTGGCTCATCTCCCTTCTCCTCCCGCATCCAAAGCCGCATGGCAGCATGCAAAGGATCTAGACAATGCGAGAGCTTCGCCACCCCTTTCTTCGCGTGCGCAAGGAAAGCAACCGCAACGCAATTACCCGGCTCCCAACGAGTCCTTTGTGCTCCTGCAAGACAGCATTATACGCAGCCTACCATCCACCTTGCCCCTTAACGCTACTCCCAGACCGGTCGCCTCTCCTTCCAACGATGTTCCGTTAAAAGGTCTACCTTCACCTCAACCACCACCACCACCACCATCATCATCAGTACCCACGCAGACCGAACCCGACCAACCGAACCCGACACCTATATCACATCACTTGCGTTCTACCATACGCCTCTTCAATCTGCTGACTACCCGCGCTGACATCGACCATCCGCTCTGCGCAGAGTGCACGCAGATTCTTCTTTCCTCCTTGCAAAGGCAGCTAGACGAGACTAAGAAGGAGCGTGACGGTTATATTGCCTTTGAAAAAGAACTAAAGAAGGAGAGGGAACGCGAGAGCCATGATATGAGTAGAGATGAAGCAGGAAAGAGGATCGAGAACTTGAAAGGAGAGGAGCGGGTTGCAATTGAGCAGCTAAGGCTAGCTGAGCGAGAGAGAGAGCACCTCGATGAGGAGCTGCGGGCGTTGGAGTTGGAAGAAAGAGTTTTAGAGGAGGAGGAAGACGAGTGAGCGTTCCCTGTCCAGTCTGGCGATTTTTTCCCCTGTGATTGACGACTTGCCAGGTTCTGGCGTACGCATAATGGACATCAGTTGGTCTCCGCCAGTCAAGCCGCTCTTCTCTCGTCCTTGCGGGCTGCATACGGCGCGGACTATGCCACGTACGAGAAACTAGAACGTACCAATGTCTACAACGATGCTTTCTGTATCGGTCACGATGGAGTCTTTGGGACCATAAATGGTCTACGGCTGGGGCGTGTCCCCGGCGTTCCAGTGGGTGCCACTGCTACTTTGTTCTAACAAATTGATCGATGTGGTACAGGTGGAATGGCCCGAGATCAATGCGGCGTGGGGACAGACGCTATTGCTCTTATATACCATTGCGCGGAAACTAGACTTTACGTTTGACAAGTATACTTCATGCGATTTGATTTGTCGAGGACGAGACTGACGAGCGTTCGCAGCTACCGTCTGATCCCATTAGGATCCTTTTCGCGAATTGAACGAACGACTGGTGATAAGGCGGCATACGAATTATATGGTTCGGGAGATCTTCACTTTGGTCGGCTACTGCACAACCGCCGATTTGATTTTGCGATGGTTGCTTTCCTGGAATGCCTGAAACAGTTGATGGATTATGTCAAATCCCAGGATGCAGGTGTCGATTTCCCACATCAGTGAGTGGAATGTCGCTGAAAATGAGAGCAACGGGGGGGGGACTAATGGGTAACCAGAGTCGTCAAGGACAAGATAGGGGAGGCATCCGTCAAGTTGCAGTTCAGCCAGGAGGAGGCATGGACACGTGCGTTGAGGCACGTTCTGCTTGCGCTGAAGATAATACTCAAGTGGACTACGAATGGGGGAAACGGATAACATTACACATGCGGCGCAGAGGATACTTATCGTATTGTTGGGACACCCCGTGATAACAAAGACGAGATTGGGTTCATCATGGGATGTCAAAGTGTCTGTTTGGTGGGACCTCGACAAATGAGCGCTAGCCTCGGAACGCCGACTGCGTCTTACAAATCGCCTGCCCTGGTCTGAGTAAGGATGTCGCAACGAACTTGGAATCTCTGTCAGGCATCGGCTGCGAAACCCGATATGTCGTTGTATTTATCTCCCTCCGAATCCCCCAGCTTGCGCAATCCGCTCCTCATCTCTCGCCATGGGCCTCCTCTATCTCGGAACACCACTCACTTGGGACGAGGCAAGCAAGTATGCCGACCATGTCAGGGAGCACGGCATCACACAGTTCCTCCACACCTGGGACAGAGTCAAGGACAGACACGGAGACGAGCTCCTCTGGGGCGACGAGGTATACCCTACTTCCCTCCGTGCGCCGGAACCTCCCCCCCTCACTTCTCTTCAGATCGAGTACATGGTCATCGCCTTCGATGACGAGACGAAAAATGCCAAACTCTCTCTCCGTCAGACTGAGATCCTCGCCAAGCTCAGCAAGATCGTCGCTGACCTCGAGGGTGATACCCCAGACTCGTAAGCCCCACCCACCTACTACTCCATCCAACCGGCAGGTAATCTCCTCAGGATCTCAATCCCTACCTTTCACCCCGAGTACGGGAGATACATGTTAGAGTCCACTCCCGGATCTCCATACACAGGTTCCATCCAAGATTTACTTTCCGTCGAGTCCAATATGCATTATAGGCAAGCTCTCCACACGCTTCCTTTGTGCCTCTTTTTCATTTCGAATACAAGACGCCTGCTCGCCAGGAGGCATCTCAACGCAAACGAAGTACCCATCACAGTCACCTCATTCCCTCGTCTGGGTGCTCCCGGTGTCTTTACCGATCCCTATTTCAGCCCTGATGGCGCCATGTCCAGTCACAGCCTATTTTTGCCAGAAGAGATCACTAATCCGCATGCACGTTTCCCGTCAGTACCCCCTTTTAGTTAGCTCCCCCGTTTACTTTCTAACTGTGTCACAGCACCCTTACCGCCAACATTAGAAGCAGGAGAGGTTCCAAAGTTGCTATCAATCTTCCCATTTTCATCGATGAAAGAACGCCGAGGCCATTCGTAGACCCTACTATACCATGGCAACGTGCTATGTACGCAGGAGACGCTGGTGAGCCTTTTCTTGCGCGAAAAGTGCTCAAAATGGCTCATGAAGCCTGCCTCACCGTGCAGAGGCCAAGAGTGGCGCAGCTTTGATAGATCATATTTACATGGACGCGATGGGCTTCGGTATGGGTTGCTGCTGTTTGCAACTCACATTCCAGAGCTGCAATGTTGAGGAAGCAAGGCGCATGTACGATGCCCTGATCCCAGTGGGCCCAATCATGGTATGAGAATTTCCGGCGCAGATGCACATCCTCGCTTATCTATATACAGCTCGCGTTGACAGCTGCTAGTCCTATCTGGCGTGGTTATCTCTCCGACGTTGACTGCCGCTGGAATGTTATTGCTGGCAGCGTGGATGACCGCACCGCGGAGGAGCGCGGACGTGCAGTGAATCATCTAGCTTCTTGCCACGTCAACCTTGGGGCTGATCCCACCGTCCTTCAGCTATTAAAGGAGAACAAATATGTGATTCCGAAGTCGCGCTATGACAGCGTTGATTTGTATCTATCAACGGATTGGAACAATAAGCCAGCATACAACGACACCGATGTGCCCTACAACCAAGAAGTATACACTCGCCTCGTCGACCATGGTACGTATATAATTATGGGATTTATTTTCGAAGCCCCTTCATCACATTCGTTCGAAGGCATCGATGAATTGCTCTCCAAACACATGGCCCACTTATTTATCCGCGACCCTCTGGTAATTTTTTCGGAAACTATCAACCAGGATGACGAGACTAGTAATGATCACTTCGAGGTGAGCACTCCCCATCTCCTGTGACACTCAAAGTCAATACTATTGGTAAGAACCTCCAATCTACGAACTGGCAAACTCTCCGTTTCAAACCACCACCGCCTAAATCCCCCATTGGTTGGCGAGTTGAGTTCCGCAGCATGGAAGTACAGCTAACCGACTTCGAGAACGCCGCATTTGCCGT
Source organism: Rubroboletus satanas (assembly GCA_038090635.1). Classification (NCBI taxonomy): domain Eukaryota; kingdom Fungi; phylum Basidiomycota; class Agaricomycetes; order Boletales; family Boletaceae; genus Rubroboletus; species Rubroboletus satanas. Next base: position 9,161 of record JBBPNB010000417.1, read on the forward strand.
TTTCGTTGTACTCTTATCTAGAGCCATCCTTGCATTCAACCTGAATTTTTACATTCCTATCTCTAAGGTGTGTTCCCACTGTTTCCTGTCATTTTGTTGCGATTAATGTCTTCAAGGTCGATGAGAACATGGTAAGGGCGCAAAAGCGAAACGCCGTTGGTACGGGCAAGTTTTTCTTCCGCAAAAATGTGTTGCCACCGGGCTACATATCACCCACGATCAACACCCCGTCGTCGTCTGGATCTTGCTCCCCTGTCGAATGGCATAATGGTATGCCCTCAAAGGAACGAAAATTGCGGAATTGTTTCCCCCGCGTCCCTCCTCCGCCTACGCGCGCAGATACTCCCGTCGAGGACGAATACGAGGAAATGTCGATGGAGGAGATCTTTAACGGGAAGGTTGGTGTTGAATGCACTTGCACTGTACCACGAATTTCCCGGTTATCATAGGGTGCTACGTTTCCTGGACTACTCGGACTTGTTGAGGCATACCTTGAAACGCTCGATGTGGATCCATCCGAGAGACGGCAGATCAACAAATACATTGACCTGGTCCGCCGTCGTGCAAATGGTGCGTGCTTGTAATTTGTTTTCGGTTTCTGCGATCCTGAGGTGCGCCAGGCTCGTTGTTAACGACGGCGAGGTGGATGCGAGACTTTGTTCGATCGCACCCCTCATACAAATTCGATTCGGTGGTCAGCCAGGAAATCAATTATGATCTCATGGTTACGGTCGACGAGATGTACGTATCTCACGCAAAAGGGGGCATCAGAATTTCTGACAGTTCGTTTCTAGTGAGAGGGGCGTCTTCCGTGTTCCACAACTTCTGCCCCAAGACTACTCCCGATCGCGAGTCAATGGACTGCATGAATCGAAGTTTGAGCCATGAGTTGGGCACTGTTTTCTAGGGATAGGGACGCGTACATACCCGCGTTGTCGCAATTATATAGAATGGAATGGAACATAAATCTGGCCGAGATAAACCTCGGTCACGTGATGGATTGACCGGCTTCGTCCGAAGTGCAAGGCTGGCTCGACCAACACTCGAGTTCGGTCACAGTCACCACAAAGGATGTCTGCGTTGCGTTTGCTTTCCTCCGCCGCCAAACGCGCGCCATCGACACTCAGTTTGCAGAGACGTGGCTACGCTGAGGCTGCCGATAAAATCAAGCTTTCACTTGTCCTTCCCCACCAGGTTCGTCATCACTTGCTTGCGCCTACATACCTGACAGTTCTTGTCAGGCCATCTTCACTTCCGCAGATGTTGTCCAAGTAAACGTTTCAGCTGCATCTGGAGACATGGGTATTCTTGCAAACCACGTCCCTTCTATCGAACCCCTTCGTCCCGGTGTCGTGGAGGTAATCGAGTCCGGAAACACATCGAAAAAGTGGTTTGGTGAGTAGTTTGATAATTTGTACGGTGTCGTTCCTGAATCCTGCAGTGTCCGGTGGTTTTGCAAACGTTCACCCTGGTAACAAATTGACAATCAACGTGGTCGAGGGTGCCCCATTGGACTCTTTCTCATCCGAGGTCTTGTACTCTTCCTGGGAATGGCCTACTTGACTGACGTTTTGGTTCAAGGTTGTTCGTGCCAATTTACAGGAAGCACTAAGGGCCGCCGCTGGTAATGGATCAGAGGAGGACAAGGTGGAGGCTCGGATAGAGGTCGACGTTTATGAGGCTCTTCAGCACGCTTTGAGCTCAAACTGAACGCAATTCCATTGTCGTTGCAACTTAGAGTTCACTTTACACGTAGCCAACATGGATACTCTACTGGGTCGATATCTTCCATGCTTGAGCCTGATATGATGCGGATCGGCGCAGCCAATTTTCGTGGACTTCGTTGGAAATTTTTATGTTAAAAAAGGGTCAGCATTGTCTACACCCTTCTTTTGTTGAACGTGCTGGTGGCAAACGCGTACTTTCGTGCGCTGGCGGTCCAGTCTGGTCCTCCATGAATCTGCCCGTCAGCGTCGACGATCCGTCCCTCCTGCAACATGAACCCCTTCGCACCCATATCACTATGTTTGAGGCCCTGGAAGGCGGGTCGCGTTTGGCGACCAGGAACGTGGTCTCTCGCTTTGTCGACGCAATGCAGCAGAATGGTCAAGTACGTACTTGCAACATGTCCCTAAGATTGAAAATCTCCACAACTATTCCTTAGGCGGCCGCGGCAACCAAGAAATGGGCATACTTGGTGTTCAAGGACGTCCTCTCGGACAAAAGTTCTTTCGAGGTCATGGATGGAGGAAAAGAGCTTTACAAGATCTTCTTCAAGTACCAGTCTCTCTTACACCAAGGGCTGCAACCTGGGAGCATTGACGGGGCCCGCGAATACCGAGACAAAGTCGTCAGGATGGGCATCAGTGCTATCGGGCTCAAAGACCATGGTGAAAATGCTCAGCACTCTACCGGAGGAAGAGGCAGTGAGGGTAGAAGTAAAGGCCACGGCAGCCAACGCCCTTCCCGTCCACATAAAATATCCGGCGGAAAGAAAGCCCGCCGCCAAGTTGGGACTAGCGCCCAGCATCCCGATGCAGGTCTGGCTCGCTTTACGGTGATGGAAGCTACGTATCCAGATCTCACAGAATTGACAAGAGACATTGCTATGAATTCGAGCACAGGGTGTGGGTCCCATTCTACGATGGGTAGCTCAGCAAATGGCACGCCCCCTGCTACTGGTGCACGACCGTCCATCTTACCAGCGGCCGCGAAACCAAGAAAACGTTCAACGTCCAACAAGGAGAAGAAACGCAAAGCCAGCTCTCAGAAACCCCCAGTCATTACACCTTCTGATGCATCCGAAGACGACAAGGAGCCGTCCAAGACTCATGTAGTCACTGTTGCGAACGCTATCTTTCATCGGCCAAAACGGTTCAAACCTCGGGTGGACAAGAAAAACTCGGCCTACAGACCCAAAACAAACAAGCAGCACCGCGAAGACACCAGCATCTCTCAGCCTCAGCCACCTCTGACAAGCTTCCGGTCCGATGAGTTCGTTTCCCTTCGCAGTATTCAGGGTAGGCGTGGCGCCGGATTCCCACTCAATGGCCGTAAGCACGATGAAACAAGGAGTTTGAACCTCTCCACTCAACTAACTTGGGCAGGTTCCAACTCCAAAAAAATGCAGAAGATAAAATCGATTAGAGACCTTCAGACCCCCGCGACCAAACGATTACATCGAACGTCGGTGTCAACTCTGGATGACGAACCAGGAGAGGGATCCAAGTTCACATACAACTTACGGGCCAAAGGTTTTCAAGAACCTACAATCCAAGGACCCCTTGTTACCAGTCCTCCATTAACCCAGGAAAGTAGTCATGTGCAATCAGAGGCGCGAAGGAAGCGTACTCGATGGGAATTTGAAACAGGAATCGTGGTGTCCCGTGCTGCTGACTCTGATGAATATCTTGGCCCAGACATTAGGTTGTCACGGCCTCTTCCCCAAAAAGTGTGCGACGGGCGTTTAGTACCAGTTGCGGACGAAGACACAGCCGTCCGTGGAGTTCCGTATGGGGCCCCATCTCTAAAGCATGCAGATCAGCTTTTGCGAGATATAGCGAGCGATGCACTAACTGTACTATGGGAGGGAGTTGGGTCGGACATACCAGACTGGACTCAAGACGAGGGACACGAGGCAGAATGCGACGACCTCTGCGGGCACGATCAAGATGAAGCAAGCGACGTCCATGTTACTACGGCAACTTCTGAACCCTCAGTAGTCACACCCAAGCCTCCCGTCCCAGCTCCTCCGCGTATATGGGCTCAGGTGGGTTGCATTATTGCGAGTCGTGTATAGCAGCTGACTATTGACAAGTCTCGCCAAGAGGTCTGCGAGTCCTTTGAGTACTTTCGTTGTTATCACAGCGGCGTTTACTCAAAGAATGACATCGTAAAAGGTTATCTTCTTGGGGCATATGCTGCGAGGTGCGTAATTCCTGTAATCATCGTTTTAGATTTCTGAAGCATTGCAGTCGGGACATATTCCACCGCGGCGGGAAATTAATTATCTCACACGGGTTCGTTTGACTTATTTGCACCGCGCTTGAGCGAACTGAGCTCCTAAGACAGGGGTGGCAAATCCGAGTCTATACTCGGGTCTCGTGGAGGACCCAAGCGCCACCAGATAGATCAGGATCAGGAAGCCTCGGATAAGTCAGTCCGCGCATTACTGAAGACATGCAAAGACCGACGGCCTATCGCGCTTCTTGCTGATGATAAATATGCACTCTTTCCCTACGATCTCACCTCGGCCAATTACACCTACGTTGTGCTTGGTTTTTATTGGATATCTCACGCATGGGGTCAGTTTTTGACACTTGTCAATTGATCTAATCTGACCAACAACCAGCGGAATGTCAAACCGCCCGTGATGGATCAGGACATATTGTTCGATGGAAATTCGCGTTCCAATGGTGCGAGGGTCAAGGCGACCCCTGGTGGGCACCACAACAGACGGATATAACATTTGACCCACCAAGGCCCATCTCAAATTCAAGGACGTGTCTCACAAAAGGCTCGCCACATCCCGCAAATACTGGTGGAGATCCAAGCATCCAATGCAAAGATTGTCAGGAGCAGAGTCCGTTCATCTACAAACAAGGCTGGATGTGCCTGAATCCTCGCTGCAATGTGTTTTGGAGTATCAACGGCGAAGACCCGAAACAATTAGATTACCGCGAGGAATTCTTGAGCCTATCGCCCCGAGAATTCGAAAGATTGCCGAATCTAACACCGGCCAGAGTGGTCGAAACGCCAGGTGGAGTTACGACGACATATGCCTTTAGCAAAGGTTGGCATTGCGCGCAATGTGGTCGCCTCTCATGCAGGTGAGTTTGATAGCAAAATCTATTGGCAGGTTTGACGGAATGGACAGGTATAAATGGGAGCACTGGGAATGTCCTAACTGCCAAGTAAGTAGTCATGCAGTTTCCATGAATCCCTGACAGAGGTTGGTGGGTCAGTTTAAGTATGTAGTCAGCGGCAGGATACGCTCCCCAAAGGAGTTCTGGCACCAGCGTCCCCCGAAAGGAATTTTGCACTCGCAAATTGGGAAAGACTCCGGTAACTTAGTACTCCCCAGTTGCTATTTCACGTTAACTTGCGCTTTCACAGGCATCCTCGCTTCTCGTCTCGAACCAATTAACCTCGGGGCGCACAAAGGGTTCACCAACTGCCTTACTTTCATCCTGCCCCATGACAGGTAGGTATCGCCGTTTCTGTCTTCCATAACTGGTGCAGGGTGATCTGGTCAGAGGTAAAATCCACCTCATTCTCGGCACACCGTTGTCGAATGGAGATGCCGACAACATCTTCCAACTGTATCAACAGCAAGCTTCTGCTGGTGAACTGAAACTTCGCCGATACCCACTGCGAAACGTAGGTACACCAAGCTACAGCTACGCCATTAACTAATGTATGCTATAGCACAGAGGTATTCCGGTTCACCAGCTACCTTGATGCGAATTAACGTGGTTGATCAGCGCGTGGTCTCTTACTCACCAACTACTTCTCGCAGAACTGTAAGCACTGTTCTCTATATAGACGCAAGCTATTGGTAATATGATCCTTATGTCAGCTGGTGAGCCATACAAGGTATGTCCAGTTGAACAAAACACCCAGCTTGCTGATCCCCGCTTTAGTATGTTGGCGGGTCGGGATACACGGTTCCTTTGTGCGAGGCGCCTGACTGCGTCCGACGGGCTTTGGCGTTGATCAAGGAGAGATCGAGCCTTGCGCTACGCACTGATATCCCATTCAACGAAGTTCTCAGCGCGGCGTACATGGAACGACAGAAAATGTCTGTAAGTAATACCCAGTCCGGTGTGATCGCAAACCTCCTGCTGAGCTATGTTCAGTTCCATAGTGACAGCGAAAAGGGGTTAGGACCGATTGTGGCGTCTCTTTCCCTAGGGTCTGCAGCATTGATGCATTTCCGCCCGCATGTGCCAGTGGACGTGGAAAATCCGAGGGGTAAAAGCGCTTATGCATTGACCCTGGTTCTCCGTCATGTGAGTGTCAATAGCAGGTTATGCGTGGTACCTGTTGCTCAGTTTCACGCTGCATTGTCAGGGAGATGTCTTGATTATGGAAGGCGATGGAGTGCAGAGGCATTATGAGTGAGGAGCTTGACGCACAAGTTGGTGATGTTGCTGATCTGCCAACAGGCACACGGTCGTTCCGATGAACTTTCGCATTGCTGCCACTGCGCGTTGCATAGGATCTGGTTGATAGTCTTTGTTATTTGTATATGATACCCTTTCAGTTGCTTGAGTCAGTCTGCGTAAGAAAACGTCCTGCTATTAACACAGCCACAACATGTGTTTTCCTGACCGGACCCACGGTGTAGTGGTTACCAGGCCGGCTCAGGTGAGATCAATCCAACTTGCGTCCAACAAGACCAGATATCATCTCTATCTAGTGCCTACTCGCCGGTGCAGACGAGAGATAACGAATCTGCGCCAACGAGTTCCAAATTCCAGTCACTCGCACCTTCTACCGCAAACCTTGTCCCGCGTCACCTTCGGTCGATGAACAAGACACAGCCAACACAGCAGGTCACTTCGGCGACAGGCGTAGAACAGACCGGTGTTACACCATTCGAGTGGATGTCCAAACAACATGCATCTGCAATTGGGCACTTTACGAAGCTCACCCACCGAGGCAGGACCCCAGCTCAAGTCGGGGATGCAACGGATAACGGCGTTGACCCCGCCGAAGGGTCATCGCAGACCCTCCACGTAGCCCAGACACCTGTAGCCACCCAGTCGAATGACAGGGAGGTCGGTTCGATCGTGGCCGATGACCCTGGGCAATCTCCCGAGCCTGCCGTCCCCAGCACGTTTGCGAAGCGAGTACAAGATATGCTCTCCACGATTCCTTCCTTCGCGCCCAGTACTGGTTCAGGATCTTCTCGATCCATTCCGCCTGCTCCTTCACAGACCGAGGCCGATGATACCCCTTCCTCTGTACGGGATCCACATCTTGAAAACGGTCCTTCGGAACACGGTTGGCAATCGTTCTGGTCTGCCTTGGATCGTTTGGGACTGTCGTATGGCAAGAAACCCCAGACTGCAAGTGTTTCGGAGCCTTCACAAGACGATGTCTTGGATTGCATCGATGACAATAACTCCGTCATGATGTATGGCCCATTGGAGCCAGACGACTCCTCAGAAGTCGAGATTGCATGCTCGGAAATCGTGTCTATAAATGGAGATGGAGAGGAGATACGCACCCCCCAGCCACACTTCATACCGCTGCCCTCGGAGTCCTTCGATGAAGACCTGATGGGTAGTGGTGGCCGCAGTCCCCCGTCACGTTTCGTCCCACTGCCTTTGGAGTCCATCAGTGAAGTGCTGATGCGTAGTGGTGGACGCAGTCCCCGGCCCCGTTTCGTTTCGCTGCCTTTGGAGTCCGTCGATGAAGCGTTGATTCGTAGTGCTGGACGCAGCCCCCGGGGACGTTTCGTTCCGCTGCCTTCGGAGTCCATCCATCAGGTTCTGATGGGTGGTGGTGCAGAGTCGTCTGGCGTTCGAGGGAAGGAGAGTGAATCAGAGTTTGTCTCCGGGACCACCGGCGTGGCGCAGGTGCCTCCCACCACCGAGCCCGCAGCGGATCAACCAGCTGTGAAGGAGTATCGCGTCTGGTTGCCTTCGCTCACGAAACTTTCCGTCCAAACAATGTGGTGGGGATTTCGAATGTAAGTGTCGTGGCGTGTTTGCGATGTAGTTGACGCGACGTCTATATCAGTTATCTGCCTCCTCCTGTTCTAGATGTTCTTAACAACAGACAACTCGAAGCGGCAAAGCGTGCCGCATTAATCACGACCGCTCTTCAGTGGCTCATGGAGCATCTACCGGTCTCGCTGCTCCCACCACAGATGCGCCCTGGTGTGGCTATCCTTCGCTATCTGGTCCCTTATGTGGGTTATATGGGTGGGTTTATCGCATGGAGTTGGTCTGCAGTTAGGAGCTTTGATAAAGGTATGGTCATTTGCTCGACACACGTCGGGTTGTCGCTAACGAAGCGTAGGCTACGGTGTTGTTTTGACTGCTACGTGGTTGCTCCCGTTCGTATTGATACCTGGTACCTGGGAAGCGGACGAGGTTCCCACTCAGAACACGGACACACAACTATCCCCCTGTATCTCTTCGTGACCTTGTCCATGTACCTCGACATTTGCGAATTCGCGGTATTATCATTGTATCGCCTAGACACGGGTCGCTGTACAATTGTACGATGACATTCTCAACAGGACTATGACTTGGACCAAGACTTGGCATGACGCACCGATTAATGACGTCACAGTACTGAGTGAGTACATATATTCAAGAGTCGAGTTCATCCAAGCACCACTGCACCTTTCCATCTCCCATCATGGTCGTCACCTCAGAAGAACGAGCTCGTCTTGACCCATACTCTCGCATCGCAGAAAGCAAGGATGTCCCACTCCTCCAGAGGATCGCAGGTTCCCACTTCCCTTTGTAGTGCGAGTCCTGTTATTCACCGCTTGGTTCCTTAGATTTACAGGCAGTGGTCAAAGCTGCCAAAACTGGGATGCTAGTCACTCGTGATCCCAACGGTAATCTTCATTCTCGTGCAATGACCCCTGCGAACGGTGCGTTTGAGTCATACCTGTCTCTATCGTCCTAATTCACAGTCTCCCTCTTAGTGTCTGGCGATGCTCAGTTGAATCTCCTTTTCCTCGCAAATAACATTTCCTCCAAATTTGAGGAGATCGAGAATGACTCTCACGTCAACGTTTCTTTCTTTGACCCTTCATCGACTGATTGGGCATCCTACTCTGGAAGAGCTCGAGTGATTCAAGACAAAGAACTCATTCACAAGCATTGGTCTAGCTTGTAGGCTTTCTGAGCTACTCAACGTCGCCATTTCTTGAGACTAATTGTTGCTGGTTAGTGTATCTGGTTACATCGGCAATCTCGGAGACGGCTTGCACAAGGGCGACGAGGGGGACCCCCGAGTCGCGGTCATAGAAATCATTCCCGACGAAGTCAAGTATTGGATTTCCAAACAATCAGGTATCTCTCGTACTGTCCAAGTTGCAGTCAGCGCCGCTATGGGCAAGGCCACGGCTCCTGGGGAGTTGCGAACCATTCGCAAGGAAGAGGTCAGTGCGGCGCACGGGTTTTCCTTGGCAGTATTGAAGAATCATATACAGATTCAGTTGGCACAGGCGTCTACTAAAGATTGACAAAGGGGGGCATGTGTAATTAGCGGCGCATCGAGATTGGTATTGGCTCCGATGGTATGTGTAGTGAGGATAAATAGTATCGATCCAGAGTGGGTTTTTAGAGGTCACGTATGTCCACTTCCCCTGCGGCGGTCTATGTGTGTTTTGGAGAGACGATTGGACGACATGGCATCCTCGTTCTGATGCATTGCTTCTGCATAACTAGCAAATAAAACCGAATAAGCCTCTGCGCCCGCAGTGCCCCAGTAGACAGAACTGACAGTAATTTGTATCGAACGAGTTCTTCTTCCATTTCTTCGTTGCGGAGTCGAGCCATTACGAGTTGGTTCTACTCGGTTGGTCGAGTGAGATACGAAAGACAGAACAGGCAAGGTAGCAACTCACCAACACATCTACATGTTCAGCATTCAATTGAGCAAGGCTCGCGTCAAGCTCTTTACTAGAAAAGACATTGGACAATCAGTCGCCACAGGGACACAGACACTTACACTTTCACAGTAAGCGTCCTGTTACTATTCCGAAGCGTATCCATCTCAACGGCATGTGCCTCCCGCGCTCTCACTAGGTCAGCGTACTCGTGCGCATAGGCATCCAACATGAATGGCGTGATCCTCAACGAAACAGCGTCCTGTACGAACTCATTGACCTTATATTTGGCTGGTGGATCACTTTCTTCCCCCTCTTCATCTTCATCTAAAGATTCGATCTATCGTGATTTCGATTTTTATTTTTATTTTTAAATGCCACTTTCGACTGAAATC